>JAVDPJ010049914.1:2500-13300 GCA_034780015.1 Urosalpinx cinerea
ACAATGTTAAAAAAAAATGGATACAAAATTTCAGTCTGATATTCGATTTTTGTCACTGAGGCTTTGAAAGCCTCAAGCAACGGCGGGGACAGAGTCTGGGGGTGTGGAGGTGAGGGGGTGTGGAGGTGAGGAGGTGTGTGGTTTGGTTGGTTTTTTGTGTGTTAGTTTTTGTTTTGTGAAAATACTGTTTATTATGATCACTTTCACAAACTACTGATTCCGTCTTGTCCTTTCAGCCAGTTTCAATCAAGGGAAAGAGAATAAAAAATGTACTGAATTATGAAGTCTCTGGTTAACAAAATGAAAAACCTTGGTTTTACTCCCAGATCCAAAATTGTTTCACTTTCAGACCTCATTCCCCCACAAGTCTTTCATGTGACAAGATCCCCTATATACATGCAGAAGATCAAGTATGCACATTACAGATCCTATAACTCATGCCAATGTTCGGAGGGTTGTAAAAACATAAAAATACCAGGCACACAACTGAGGTTTCACTCAGCACATTGGGTTATATAAATGCAATTGGTCAAAGCATCTGCTTGGCAGGTGTGGTGTAGCATATTTATATGGAATACTCCACAAATGCTGTGACACCTCCTTTGAAAAATCTGATAATCTGAAAATCCATTGGCACACTGTAAGGTAAATCAATCACAAAGACAAGTGAATCTTTTTTTAAAGCTTTTTTTTATCAGCTCACTGTACAGCTAATCACAGAGACAAAGTATTTTTTTCTTTAATATTTTTCAACAGCACACTGTATGGTGATTTTTCAGATTTTCAGATTATCCCAAGGAGGTGTCACAGCGTTCGGAATATTCCTTATACGCTAAACCACACCCGCTAAGCAGATGCTTGACCAACTGCATAACCCAATGCGCTGCGACTATGAATCTTTTTCTTTTAGTATTTTTTATCAGCACATTGTATGGCCTGAGACAAGTGAATCTTTGTTTAGTACAGACACATTGTACAGTGAATTATAAACATTTTTTTCCCTTAGCATTTTTTCATCGGCACACTGGATGGTCAAGGAATCACACAGAGAGACAAGTGAACTTACCTATTGCCGGTGACGGGGGTGACGGCATACTTCAGGGGGTATGTCTTGGTCATCATCGTCAGTGACGTCGATGACAGTGTCAGGGGCAGGGGGTGGTCCGATGACATCACAAGCGGGGGCAGCGACGACGGCAGTTTCAGGGGTGATAACCCAGCCTTGCGAGTCGTGCTGTGGTGTTTACAGCCAGCTAGCGATGCTGATGATCTAGAAGAACGGCGCATGGACAGTCGTGAAGATGACACTACACAACTCACTCCCTGAGTAACGTCCTGGCTGGAGGACTGGAAATGACTGACAAGAACACTGCCTTCTGATGTAGCTGATTCCGAGTTACGCACAGTGCCTACAACCGCAGCAGCAACATCTGCTGTGTCCTTCACATTCCTTGATTTCTTCAATTTTGATTTGGACAATGACTGTTGTCGAGACTGGGTGCGATTTTGTTTGGGTTTGAGTAAGGTTTGTTTAGATGATTCAGATCTGCTTTTGTCTGGTTTGGGCAAGAGTTTCTGTTGTGACTTTGACGCAAAAGGTGAGGGTGACTTTGAAGACTCTGCTCTAGAATTGGGCAAGTCTCCTGAAGGATCTGTCAGTGTGTGTTGTGAAATTCCTGAATCCTCAGTTTTTGATGGTGAAGAATAATGTAAAGATTTCCCCTCTGTCAATGTGTGTGCTGGGCACTTTGACTTCATCTCTCTCTTTGGCAGTGTCCGTTGCAGGAGCTTTGACTTCTGTTTTCGTTTTGGCAATGCATTTCCTGGCGAGTCAGATTTCTTCTTTGATTTTGATTTATCCTTTGTGTTTGATAATGCAGCTTCTGAGAAACTTGTGTTTGGCATTACTAATTCCGAGGACTCTGATTTGTCGTTTGTGTTGGGAAAACTGGGTTGCGAGGTCAGTGAAAGTTCTGAGGAATCTGACTGGACATTTGTCCCGGGAAACTCCAATCCTGAGGACCTTGGCTTGTCACTGGTGTTTGTTGGTTCAAGTTGTGAGGACTTCTCTGTCTCTTTTGTGTTGTGTAACTCAAGTTCTAAGCATTCTGAAGCCTCGTCTGAGTTGGGAAACTCGGGTTCTAAGAATCTTGATGTATCATTTGTGTTTTGAAATACACTTTCTAAGGACGGTGTAGATTTGTTATCTGTGTCTGACAATACAAGATTTAGGGGCTTAGCTTTGTCAGTTTTACTTGACAGTACTACTTCTGGGGAATCACTTGTGTTTGACAGTACTAGCTCTGAGGACTCTGATTTGCCACTTGTGTTTGGCACTACTACTCCCGAAGGTTGTGACTGGTCATGTTTGACTGACATTACTAGTTCTGACAACTTTGATTCGCCCTTTGCACAGATACACTCAGGCTCTGAGGATTCTGATCTGCCATGTTCACTGGGCAACTGTGACGACACTGAACACTCTAAATGAACACTTAAACAGGACTCCCCTGAAGACCCCGCACACTTCTCTTCTGATCTGGACCGGACCTGCTCTGAAGATCTTTCAGACTTTGGTTTCTGTGTGTGTTTCAGCCCTGAAGCTCTGCAGTGATCCTCCAAAAATGCATCTGCAGAAATTGCTGACATGTTTATGGTAGAGAACTCCATAGCCTCCGCTCCACAAGAGATCTGTGATGACCATGACGGCAAGCTTTCAACACTTGGCTCATCCTTCTGGATGGCTGAGGCGGTGCCGACAGGACAAACGCTCCTCCCGTCAACAGATCTCCCTAGCCATGCACAGTCCCAACGATTCTGAAACGAGCTAGCTGTTGCATCATCTGCAGTCTCTCCTGGCACTTCACGCAATGCACTATCTGAAATGGTCAAGCTGAGGTTTTCTTCATTCACCAGTGCATGAGGGAATTCTACATTTACAGCTGAGCTGTAATGATGCGGAAGAACTAGAGAGGGGTTGAAGAATCCAGAAGCTTTATTTCTAGCACTGCCATCAAGGAATGTCTCGGAAGTTGCCACAGCACTGGATGGAGGAGAAACTGTGTTTGCGGCAGTGACCGCACACAGGGGAACATCAGGCAGTGAGGAAGTTAGAACAGTTTTTCCCAGGTGACAACTGGACGCAGATGGTGCGCTCCTGTCCACTGACAATGTAGAAAATGGAACAGGCGTTGTCCAGCCAGCCGCTGCTGCTGCTAACCCTGAAGAAGTGGGCTGTAGCAATTCCCTGAGACAGTGGGGAGAAATCACACCAGCAGTGACCACAGGCAGTGTTGTCAGGGGATCACCTCCCTGGACACTGATGCTGTTCACATAACTGGGAGGATTACTGTTTCCACAACACCTTCCAACATCTGCACCAGGCATTAAATGCGGGGGATCTTTACTAGAGAATGTTGCTGTCTCTCTGTGTGTTTCAACCAAGCAGTCTGTACTTGTCTCTAGTAACCCAGCCTTTGCTTCACTAGCATTCAGTGCAATAATGGAATCAGGATGCCCCAGCAATAACAAATCTAACTCCTTCACATCCATTGGTTGACTGAAATCATGTCCAGTGAAGAAGTGTTGACCACCGACTCCAGCGTTCTTTGTGTCAACACTGAAAAGACCACTCAAGTCCTGTCTGGTATCATTCCCACCACCTGACACAGTCACTACAGGAAAGCAACTTTGATTTACACATTCAGCAGCTCTGGTCTTAAAGCGATCACCCCAATCGTGAGGAGCAAACTGATCCAGATGTGCAGGCGATGTTACAGACACTGTGCCATGTTCTCGGGTGGGGAAACAAACGCTGTGGTCTGATGCAGAGTTATGCACTGTTTGGCAGCATGACTGCTGACTGTCTCTTAACGTTTCAGAACTAGCAGGCACTGTAGAAAAACAATGGCCACCTGTTGCTTCTGTACTACTACTACTAGTAGGTCCTGTAGAATAACACAACTGCTGGCTATCTGGGGTTTCTGCAGTGCACATTGTTTTGCAACAAAACTGTTTGCAGACTGATGGTGAGTCTGTAGCAGCAGATACTGTGTTGAAAGAAGACTGCTGACCATGTGTGTCTGTGCCTTGTTTCCCTGACGGACAAGGGTTGTGGGCATGCACAGTGCCACACAGAGGTCTAGAAAGTGAAGGGGGGATCTGTTGAGCCTGACTGACACCACACAGATCAGCATGCTGACCGAGTATGTGCAGCAGGGCCTCAAAGCTGGAGTCACTGTCCACGGAGTGAGTGTCTGGCCCAGGTCCACTCTGTGTCTGCTGACCGCTATCTTCTGCTCTGAGAGGGCATGTCACTGAAGAAGGCTCTGGCTCCCAGACTGGACAGTGGCCAAATTCGGCTGAACTATCAGCTGGCCACATCTGACTGCTGGGGTCAACAAAACCTTCCATCTGTCTTACCAATGTGTCCAGTCCCTCTGTATGCATGCTAAAGACTTCATCTTGTGTCTCCTCCATCTTTAGTGATTTTGTCGGTGGGGTAAAACTTTGGCTGCTGTTTTCTGGGGAGGTTTCCAGCAGAGGAAAGGCCTGTGATGTGTGCAATTCACCACAGGATGGAGCTTCAGTAGACACAGCAGTCTGCAGCCCATCTTCAAATGACTGGGAAGTGCTCTGCTGAACATCACCAGGGAAAATTATCTGGTCATTGTCAAATGGATTCAGATTCTCCACCTTCACAAATGGCAAAGTGGGTGTCAACTGATCCATGCTAGAAGGTGATCCAAACATAAAACAGTTTTTGCTCAGTAATTCAGGAGGGGTTAATAAGCCAACTCCTGCACTCTGCTGCACACTGCACATCTTGCCAACTCCCGCATTCTGTTGCAGATCGGTTATCCTGCCAACTCCTGCACACTTTTGCTGATCAGATAAGCTCCATCCTTGTTCATGACACAGTAAAGGCTCTGTGGGATGCTGCATGCTTTCCACAGCGTTCACAAACTCGCGCTCCAAAACAGCCCAAGTGCCGTCAGGCAGCAGTGCCAGGCAAGCTGTTCCAGACAGGTCAGAGACCTGAAGGACTTCCATGGACTGAGAAGTTTCATGGTCTATGGCTGTGTGTTGTGAACCCCCTGTTATCCACAAGTTTTCAGGAGCAACGGCTGAAGCTGTTTCAGAAAAGAAACTGTCACACTTTTCACTCTTTATAACAGAGTCCTCAAACAAGTGCAGACTTTCTCTGTTAATACCCTCTTCAAAATGTGACTTGTCAACTGTGAACACTGACATTCTGTTCTGGGACTGTTCATCAGAATTACTATTCTCCTGTGTACTATTCTGTGTGCCATTCTCCTGTGTGCCATTTTCCTGTGTGCCGTTCTCCTGTGTACTATTCTCTTGTGACCCATTCTCCAGTGTACCAATCTCCTGTGCATCACTCTCCTGTGTACCATTCTCCCGTGTGCCATTCTCCTGTGTGCCATTCTCCTGATTACCACCCTCCTGTGTACTGTTCTGTGTGCCATTCTCCTGTGTGCCATTCTCCTGTGTGCCATTCTCCTGTGCACCCTTCTCCTGTGCATCACTCTCCTGTGCACCATTCTCCTGGTGTTTTCCGCAGACTGTAGTTGAGGGATTAACTGGTTGATGGACCACCAGCATGAATGGAGTTCGATACAACGCCTCGATCTCCCCATTATAAATGGCATCACAGCTGATGAACTTGCCGTCTTTTTCCACCACAGGTAGGCTCTTGACATCGCCCTGTCTGACCTCATGTCCTGGAGGCACTGTCTCGGCTGAACATCTCTCGTTTTCTTCCCCGTCAGTCTGTTCCAACTCACAGGAATTTCCTTTGACACTGTCTGACTGATAGATAATGGTGGTGTCTTCATCGTGCACAGTCTGTAAGGACCAATCATGATCACTCTTTCTGGGCAAGCTGTTTTCAGCAGCTTTACCGACAACTACCTGATCTCTGGCTGCAGAGTTTCTGTTCAGTTCAGCTCTTTTCAGCCCAACTCTGAATTGTTCTGTTCCTGAAATATCATTTTCTGAACAACAACTATGACGACTTGGGTTTTCTTCTGCTGTTTCGTCGATAGTGTCACTGCCATCTCTTCCACTCCAATCTTTTCTGATGCTGGAGAAATTTTCATTATTGGCATTGTCAAACCCTTTCGATGTTCTACTTTGACATGGACTGCTGGCCAAACACTGTTTTTTCTTGGATGGAGAAGCGTCTTCTTGACGTTCCATTCCTTGGAGTGTGTTTTCTTCACCAAAATTGTCTTCCATACTTCCTTCTTTTTCTGATCCCTTTTCACCATACCGGCCGTCTAGACTATCTGCTTCTTCTGAGGCATCTCCATCACACAGACTGACGTCCGCATCTTCAGTTCCCACTGAGGTCTTTACAGGACCACCACTGCCTGATGCGGTGACAGTGTCATCCACATTATTTCCATAACTAGGACGATGGCCTGCATGTTTAGTCCCTTTTTGACAATTTTCGTGACAATCACCATCACCTATCCTTTTAGCTCCTCTTGGGCTATGTGCGTCACCTGCATCTCCGGGCTTATTTTCATGATGATGACACTTGTCTGCACTTCGTGCTCCCAATGCAACAGTTCCATGACTCTCACTTCCACCCGCAGTTTCTCTTCCGTATGTACTACTGCTGTGGTGGTTTTTTGCACTTTCTGTTTCTTCTGCAGTATTTCTAGAACCACCACTTTCAACTGCACTTTTCCCTTTTTCAGGAGAACTTCCAAGGCAATTTACGCCATCTGCTACCTCTGGAATACTTCCATAATAACAATCATCCTCCGCACTTTCTCTTCTGTCTGGAGTATTTCCCTGGCAACTACTGCCATGTGTGCTTTCTTTTCCTCTTGGAGAATTACCGTCTGCACTTTCTACTCTGTCCACACGGTTTCCTGCACTGTCATTTAGCAGACTGCTTTCAGAGGGCTCAAAACCCTCAAGCTCCTTTGTTTCAGGAATCCCTCCAACCATCAGTGCCTCCTCCACAAGGATCAAGTCGTCATCTGTGCTAGTGTCAGACACCTCCACAAGCTCCACATCTTTGTTCTGAAGCATTCTGAGGCCACTGTTCTCACTGTGGCAGCTTTCTGGCAACAGCGCAAGTTCTGTATCACCAGTTATGTTTTCAGCTGTTCCTGCTCGTCTGCAAAGTTTAGTTTTTTGGTATGGTGGTTCATCGTGGTTTACAATGTCTTCCGCCTTTCGTTTCTCTCTCGTTTCCTTTCCTGTAACTCTCCATGGATTTTTTGTGCGCAGGATAGAATACGACAAATTACCAACGCTTTCTTCATCTTCCTCCTCAAGAAATGATTCCCTTGTGGTCTGGTTGGACAGCTTTCGTTCAGCCCTTTTCTGCCTGCGCGTTTCCAATAACATCTGTCTCACAGTCTTCTTACGCAGGTAGTCAGGGGGACAATAAAACTCTCCCTGCCGCGTCTTGAGCTTTCCCACAGCCTGACTGGCATGCATACGTTTGATTTTCTCCCACACGTTCCGAGACTGAGTCTCGCTTTCTATCAAGACGGCTATGTTGGTGATTTTGTCTGCTGTCTTAGGCTCCCGGGTCTGGTGGCTGTTTTCTTTGTCAAAAGGATACAGGAACACCTTCTGCCTGAACTGATGGAGATTGAGTGGAGTCTGCAAGGCCTCGCCTTCCCGGGGTCCGCTGGGGCCCAACCGAGGCGGGAACAATCCTGCAATCTGTGATTCTGTTGGGTTTTTTGCTTTTCTTTTCATCACTTTCCTCTTCCTTGAAGACTCCACAGGGGTCTTGAATGGACCGTCTACCTGTTCTGGCATCAGACTGTTGTCAGTGTTCTCAGCTGTGCTTTCTGTCAGGGATCCATCCACTGAGTTCTCTGCACAGCTGACTGTTCTGCTGTCTGGACAAGTCTCTCCATGGGGAAGAACAGAAACTTCACTGGATAACATGAAATTCAGCAGTGCTGAGTCAGTACAGGGCCTGGCACCGTGAGCATTGTCTCGGCAAGGCGAACAACTTTCTGTACAGGTGGACAGAACATTAGCCACACTACCACATGTGAGTGGGGGATGTGTTTCCGTTGGTGTCTGAATACAGATTGTAATTTCCCTCTGAGCAATACCATCTTCACGGAGGAAATGTGTGTGGGAAGTCTGTGGACCGAAGCTCTCCACGCCTTGATTCATAGGGTCTGCTGGCAAAGTTACACCACTACTCCCAGTCTGGTGAAGAAAACTATCTTGTACGAGTTCCAAAGCACAGTTCATGCCAACCTGCTGGTTTACAGAATGGCTTGACACAGTCTGGAATACACACTGGTCTCCATTAAGATCTGAAACTTGTTCTGGCACAGGTATGGCAACAATATCACCACCACCCTGATGGTCAGATGCCATGTTGAAAATGAAATGACCATTACTTACAGTTTCACAACTATGGGAGAGACACACACCTGTCGAGAGTTTTTCATAACTGGAGTCAGAGATGCTGTACTGGCCTGGCAGAGCGGTAAGTAATGATGACAGACATGCATTTTGAGGACAGGGTGCTAGTCCTGCATCTACCCCTCCATCATCAGGGATCAAAACGGCTGGAGCGAGGGAGATGAACTGTTCTTTGCCTGGAACTGAACAAATGTTGGAGGAACAAATCAGGTCTGTTTTTCCCTGTGAAAGATGATGGCTAGGAATACAGGATTCAGACGATGTGTTGACGATTGTCTTGCGAGCATGCAGGACACTCTGATCTGACTCGAGGTGCTCTTCTACACGTTCCTTACCTGGTGGCGATGTTTCAACATGGTCCGCAATGATACGACTGCTGAAAGCAAGCGCATCTGATTGGTCACACGTGTAGCCGGTCTTATCCGACTGACCACATACATAGCTGGATTTCTTTGATTGGTCACATACATAGTCACTTATATCAGTCTTCTCTGACTGATCACATACATAGCCAGCCTTTTCTGACTGGTTGTATACACTGCCACTCTTCTCTGATTGGCCAAACACACAGCCAACACACTCCGACTGGTCACAACACACACAGCCAGTCTTCTCCAGGGAGCCCAACTCAACATTGTCCAAATCAGCAAGGAAATCCAGATCATCAAGTATCAAACACCCACTAGGTTTCTCCTGAAACTGTGTGGGACGGTCCTTCGAAGGAACCTTCACCATGCCAACACCCACTTCCTCCGCATGACCTGTCTCTGTGAGCTGCGCGGCTTCCATTTCTGGACAGGCGACACAGTTTTCAAGGACGGCCAGTGCACCTTTCGCGAGATTAGCTTCAGTCCATTCTGCTTCCAGTGACGTTACAACATCCATGCCCTGATCTGTCTGCGAGTCACACCCACACAACTGATCCAGCAGTCTCTGAGCATCCAAATGACTGGCTGAAACTTCACTCTGACCATGAAACTGACCGGCTGTAATTTCACTCTGACCATGAAACTGACCGGCTGTGATTTCACTCTGACCATGAAACTGACCGGCTGAAACTTCACTCTGAGCATGAAACTGACCGGCTGAAACTTCACTCTGAGCATGAAACTGACCGGCTGTGATTTCACTCTGACCATGAAACTGATCGGCTGTAATTTCACTCTGACCATGAAATTGACTGGTTGTAATTTCACTCTGACCATGAAACTGACAGGCTGTAATTTCACTCTGACCATGAAACTGACCGGCTGTAATTTCACTCTGACCATGAAACTGACCGGCTGTAATTTCACTCTGACCATGAAACTGACTGGTTGCAATTTCACTCTGATTATGAAACGAACTGGTCACAACTTGACTGCATCTCTCTGAAGAACTGGGTGGGGTCGCAGAAAGGCTCGAAGACAACAGATCAGGGAAGAGACACTGAGAGGATGGTGGGTGATGATGCTGTGCTATTCTCTCCATCTCATATGACTCATGGAGGGCTGTGGGCACAAGGACGGTGACGGGGGTGGCGTGGGGGGTGTGGGGGTGGTCGATGTGAACGGTCAAGGTCATCACACTGTCTGGGGTGGGCGGGATTGTGCAGCATGATGAACTGTCATCCCTCCTCTCTGGCAACCTGACATGTGCTTCAGGGGCGTGGGATCTCACATGGCCTGTAACATGTCATGTAATGATAATAATAATAATAATAATAATAATAATAATAATAATAACAATAATTTTCAAAAAAAAAAAAGAACAGAAAAAAAGGGTGGTGCCTCACTGTGGTGATGCACTCTCCACCAGCCCAAATTTCACGCAGAGAAAATTAGCGATCGCCGTGAGAATAAAGTATATATATCACACAGTACCATATCATAATAATGATAATAATAAACTACACTTATAGACAGCATAACATATTTTTAGGTTTACCATGTGCACAACAACAATAACAAGAATAATAATAATGATAATAATCATAAATAACTTCCAGATAGCATACCCCATTTTTTAGTTTCAACACACACTGACAAAATTTTTTCCAAGGGTTACAGAGTAAGCAGTAGATGCTTTTTTTCATCCAGCCCTTAAACTATAAGTTAGAGAGAGAGAGAGAGATCAAATCAAATCAAATCTAATCTTTATTTACAAGGCTGACAGAGTAAGTAAATATGCTTATTTTTCATCCGACCCTTGCCCCATATGGAGACACACACAAAACACACACACTATAACATACATAGCATTAATGGAAAAAGAAACAAAACAAAAAAGAAAAAAGGTAAATGAGGGTAAAAATTACCATTATACATACAATCATTATTATATGTATACAAAACTAAATATAACAAAGTCAAAAGTTAAAAA
>JAVDPJ010051019.1:0-13294 GCA_034780015.1 Urosalpinx cinerea
CAATCAACTTCAAGAAAAGAACCACGCAAACTCCTCCGATTCCACTCACCCATGCACAACACACGACACCCAAATGCGCGCATACACATGCGCAAGAAATAACAGAGCATTAATAACGCATAAGTAGGACACATCACTCAACATTTAAAGGGGACTAAAGTTCCCTTCTTACGATATAAAATAGCTTTGAAATCCCGTACGGTCAGGTTGTTGTAAACCATGTCGGTTTGTGCTTGTTCATCTGTTTGTATTTTCGCTTCAAATCACAATTGTAAAAATACATTAAATAGAAGGATTTTGTTTCTTTTCAGGGTCAGTCATTGTTAAATAAAGGAAAAACAACAGTCAAAACTGAAAGCAATCAATACCTTCTCTTCTCTCTCTCAACAATTTATTAATCTTATACTTTCTCACATCGATGGAGAAAATAGATCGCATTAAAAAATGGCGTATGACTGCCGGGTTTAGTTCCAAATTCAATCAGTTTGTATCAGAAGGTTTATCCTCGCTGTACGTCCCTAAAAAAACGTTTGAAAACAAACCAAACAAATAGCGTGCAATCGGCAACCGGAAGGACCCGTAACGACTTCCTGTATCAAACAGTACTGACGAACTGAACACACCTCCGGAGAAAGGCGTCTGTCACACGAACTCTCAACAACATCATCATTAATTAAACTCATCACCAGAGAAGAGTTTAAAAAAAACCCTTACCAACATGCCCTCGCTACGTCACTAAGAAACGTTTGAGAACATCCAACAAGTAGCATACACTCTGCAACCCGAGGAAGCCAGAGAGACGTCCTCTATCAAACTTCACGTAGAGCTGAAAACACCTCGAAACACTACCGGGGAGAGGAAGGGGTCTCTCACAGAAATTCTCAAAAAACATCATCATCAAACTCATCAGCTGACTTGTGTGTAGTCAGTCTGACAGTTCCCATTTTCTGCACACCCTCCTCCCCCCTCCACACACACACACACACACACCATCGATTCTCTTCACCGAAAATAAACGGATCAAATAACTGTTGTGGCTGGCTGCCTTTACAAAATAGCCTGCCTGACTGGGGAATGTAGTTGGATTTACTTTTACAGAAAACAAATCGATCAGTGGAGTAAGAAAGCAGACACACATGCACTATCGACGCCGAAGGATGCGGCGAGGGGTGTTTTACACGCACACACACATACAGGTACACACAGGTACACACACACATCACACACACACACACACACAGGTACACACAGGTACACACACACACATCACACACACACATCACACACACACACAGGTACACACACACACATCACACACACACAGGTACACACAGGTACACACATCACATACACACACAAAAACACACAAACACACACACACAAACACACACATCACATACACACACAAACACACACACATATACACACACACAAACACCCACACCACATACACACCCACATACACACACACAAACAAACACACACACATCACATACACACACAAACACACATACACACACACACATCACATCACATACACACACACACACACACACACACACACACACGCTTATGAACACTGATAACATATTTCATTAAATTGTTGCTGGCCAGATCCAGAGTGTGGATGCGTAGTCTAAGCTTGACTGGATATATGAACAGAAAAATATCTTTCTAGCATGTAATGTTAAAAAGTGTTTTTATCTTACGTAGCTGATAAATTTTGGAGGCAATATATATTTTTTTAGGTTTTGATGTGCACTGACCAAGATAGATTATTATCAATAGTTATTCCTAATATTTTATGACTTGAAACTTCTTCGATTTCATCATTACTAATGTACAGTGATGGTTTATTCATACGAAAATTTTGACGCTTTTGTCTGGTCGAAATGAGCATAAATTTTGTCTTCATTGGATTGAGGGCCATGTGGTTTAAGGATGTCCATTGAATAAGGATATTTATGTTTTCTTGCAAAACGCGATAGACATGATGTGGATCTTTATGGCTAGTATCAATTGTGGTATCATCTGCAACAAACAAGGATGGAAGAGGAGGACGGTTCAAACGATGACGGAGACGAACAAGCGCGCCAGCTCGCTTCCCACGTGTGTTGATCAGCTGGCCGGTATGGAACAGATACGCCTCGTGTTGTAGTAGATAGAAATGGAGGAATTGTGAAAGGGAAGTCAGGTTTCCACTCACTAGTGTCCAAAGTGTGTCGGATGTGGAGTAGATCCTCATGACTGTACTTCAGCACTCCAACAGTCACACCGGACAACAGAAACAACACGAGTAAACATAAACAAACATAGCGCAAAACCGTGTTGCCATGTGTCGGCGTCATCTTGTCTACATCAGAAGAGGGGAATGTTGATCAAACCTTGACTGCATTCCACTTGAAGTAGGCAAGCAATGGCCAAATGGTTGATGACCTGGTCAAAGTGTTAAGCCCATCTCTCCAGAATCTGCTGCTTCTCTGCCAGCAGCGGCATCCTCTCTGCACTGGTGAGGGGGGAGGACTGGGGTCCATACACGGCCTTCAGAGCATTGTAAAAATGCTTGACACTGTGACTGTCTGTGTAGCCCTGGATTTGATCAAACTTGGTGTTAAAGCAGGTGCACTGCATATCACAAAGTTTGTTATGCAGTTTGTGTCTTGTGCTGGCAAAGGTATCTTCTTTTGCTTGAGATGTGGGATCGTTTTGAGATGCTCTGAACAGCTGGTGTTTCGCTGACAGCAGTGCCCATACCTCTTCGTCGTTCTCGTCAAACCAGGACTGGTTTCGCAGGCTGCTGGTCCAAGATGTTCAAGGGCAATAGAGTAGACTTTGTCTCTGAAGGCAAACCACTGCTCTTTAGTTTTGCCTTGGTCATCCTGAGGTGTGTGGTCACACAGACCAAGTCTACTAACAGTACTTATATAACACATATAAACTACAGAGCTTACAGTGAGAACAACAAGAGAAATATGTCATAAGACTGGAGAACTGAAACACATAAACATGACATGCAAAACACCTGTTAATATTAGAAAATACATTTGCTTATTTTCTGTCCATCCTTTTTCTCTCCCACCTGTCTCATGTGCACATCAACATAGCACCTGTTCTAGATATTACATCCGCAGCATACATTCATACACACACACACACACACAGACACACACACAGACACACACACACACACACATACACACACACACGCCACAGTGCGCCTGGCTGGAGAATCTTAGTTAACAGCTATAAATAGCTCGCCTACTGCTGAGAACCCTTCCCCCTTCTATAAGCCATACTACTCCTCAGAGCGACAGATGATAAAGCAATTTTGTGGCTAAAAATAGCACACTGGTCTCTCAACTGTGTTACTCTAGAATGGCACTGAAAATGCCGCTGTGACGCGCGCACAAGCGGTTCCTTACAATACGTTAAAGGCTTTTAGAGTGAAGCCTTCTTGCTTCTAACAATTTTGTACTTCATAGTATAGTACTATATTATTCCTAGTGGCAACAGTTCGTATTGTCTGGCACTCATTGCCGCTTTGCATACAACACAATACCTGTACAGCTCCTTCAAACCTGTCTGCCTTTCAGCCACTATCTTTCCAGCCACACTTAACTAGTCTAACGAATTTTAACTTTGCACAAGAGCATCTGAATAAGCATGGTAACAAGACCAGTTTTGGCCTACGTAAAAGTGTTAGACATTAATAGATGAATGTAGAGACTACCAAGCGATTATCTGATGATTTAGTAAGTCAAATTGTAAAATATGGATCAGAAGTCTGGCTTTCGTACACATACATGAATAAAACAGAAGTCTCAAATGGCCATTAAACCTGCTTATTGAGAGTAGTTCCTGATGACTTGCTTAATGTTAATTTCTGGCTGAAATAGGTTTACTTTAGTTCTAAAAGGATATCCCAGACTATGTGATATTGAGTCAACATCTCGAATACAAAGTTTCAGTTTTCAGTTTCTCCCAAGGTGTCATGGCATTCAGAACAATCCATAATACATTATGACACACCTGCCAAGCAAATGCCTGACCA
Source organism: Urosalpinx cinerea (assembly GCA_034780015.1). Classification (NCBI taxonomy): domain Eukaryota; kingdom Metazoa; phylum Mollusca; class Gastropoda; order Neogastropoda; family Muricidae; genus Urosalpinx; species Urosalpinx cinerea. The sequence goes on from JAVDPJ010051019.1 coordinate 4,052, forward strand.
ACTGCATAACCCAATATGCCACATCAAGCCTCGGGTGCTTGCATGATATTTTTGTGTTTCCGCAACCCATTGAATGTTGACATGGATTATAGGATCTTTAACATGCATACTTGATCTGCCATGCGCATACACGTGGAACTCGGTTTAAGGAGAATTTGTATTTGCAACAAATCTATAATTCAATGCTTGTACTAAACTTTGAAGATGTTTGTGGAGTTTGAAAAAAACCCGACAGACAATGGTCAATTAACTTAGAATCTAAAATCATCAATCATCTATTTGTATGACTACACTATAAATAAAGGACAGAAGAAACCAGCCAATCAGGTGGGCAGTGTTAGTCCACACAACATCATGAGTCGAGTAAATCGATATATTCAATTGCCAATATAATTAGAGATTTAAAAAGATGCCTGTCTGTATGTGCTGATATAGCCACTCAACGAAGGAGTACCACGAGTCCAGACTTCAACGTGATTGCTGATCCACAGAAAATCACTGACTATTGTCCAGGTGTAGAATACCTCTTACACCAAAACAGTACAAACTACACATTTCTGCAGGTCAATGTGTCCGACTGTGAGAACAACCTGCCCGAACCAACAGCAAACCAAGGAGTGGTCTATGGGGTGTGTGACCATTTCGTCAGTTTTTGTAAACTGCTTATAGTGAGGCCCCAGAATATGTACATCCGTGCCTTTGTCAAAAGGCTTGCCTACTGGTGTAATTCAGCACACTGGAAAACTAGAATATATGGATTATGTGAATACAAAAGGCATCCTGGTACAGACGCAATCTGTGATTATGAACATCTCTTTCAATGCAACCGTCATAGCATAGAAGAAATATTTGTTGGGAGTGAGGCAAAATGGATGCTTATAGAAAATATTAACAGTCCTTCCATTGAAGTTGTTCTTAACAAAGTGCACAGCTATAATTTTATTGTGAACTCTACATCTCAGTATTCCAGAGATATAATCACACCAAACGTGGAAGGTGGAAGGTTTCATTTCTGGGAAGAGTGGAATGTGTTTCCCAGGACTGTAATAGTGATCAGTTTTCAACATGTTGGTTTTGAACGGTGCATTGCATCCAATGACTACCAATGGATACAAATAGTATTTTCAAACTCAAAAGCAGCTGACAGATCTATTAGAAACGTGCGCTACTGCTCACCACATCAGGTCATTTATGCATCATATGTGAAGATCAAGTTTTTATATGGTTACTGGCACACGCATCATGGGGGTATGAAAATACGCGTGTCAGCCCTTTCTGTGACTGATCATCATGTAACACTGCCTGGCGGTTTGTTCAACTGCTCTGTCCATTACTACAGCGAGTTTCGGCAACATGTGGACTGTAACCTGAAGACAGAGTGTGAAGATGGGCGGGATGAAGGTGAACACTGTTCCTTCAGCAGTCCCCATTGTCAGGGACTGGTGGCTTCACGCAACAAGTGTTTTCAACATCTCCGTGCGAAAGATAGAGTACTGCTCGCATTTTCCGAGTATGAGTGTGTAAAGGCAGGTGGAAGACCAGTATCAGTTAAAACAAGACAGGAACAGGACGATTTTTTACACTTTTTTAAAAATGATCCAGTATTTACAGTGACTGTTGGAATGAAACAAGGTTGGCACTCGTTACCATTTGCCTATAGCAAGTTCCGCAAATGGTACGACAATACATTGATATATATCCTCCATCATTTTATGACATTTAAGCGATACGTTCCTTCCAGACTTGTCAAAATCATGAGCATCGAATCAATGCTCATTACTTATTGGTCTTATAAAACATACTCAATAATTTGTGAGGTACACATACAACCAAATGTTTTCACATCGCTCATCCCACATACGCTTTTGAATACAGCTAAATATGTCCATAAAACACGACAGTCATTATTTTTGTGTCAAGACAGACATGCAACACACACGTTTTTTACATGTGATTCATACTGCATAAAAACTAGTTTAATATCTTGCAACATGTTGAATGAAAGTTATGCATCATATGTTGGCACGTTATTATTTGGAGCAAAATCATTAAACAGTCAGTTTAAATGTGGTGATGACGTCACGACAGTACACCATACACTTCTGTGTGATTTCAGACCGCACTGTCCAGACAGAACTGACGAGTCATTCTGTGTGAATCCCTCGTGCTCTGGGTTCCTCTGCTTTAACGGTCAGTGTGCATTGTTCAGTCAGCGTTGTAACCAGTACTCAGACTGTGTGGATGACTCTGATGAGGTTGGGTGTGCTGAGGACCCTGCCTACCTGGCTTGGTTCACAGACGACGACAGGAAGCAGTGGTATCATGTGAGTCTGGATGGCACAGGCTACTTCACCCAGCAGGTGATGACATCTGAGGAATGGTGTCCCCATAGTCATTACCGCTGTACAGCTGAGTCACTGTATTGTCTGCCTGTCTACACTCGGTGTAATGGTCTGTATGACTGTGTCTATGGAGAAGACGAAGACAGCTGTGAGTCTGTAACGTGCCCAGGGTTCTACCGATGTCAGTCTTCTAGCGTTTGTGTGCACGGAGATCATCTGTGTGATGGCTGGGGTCAGTGTCCACAGCGAGATGATGAACTGATGTGTGACATGTCATGTCCTGAGGGTTGTGTCTGTCAGGGTTATGTTTTCCTCTGTCACAAACCATTCTCCTCTGAATCATTCCTTCAGCTGCGATACCTGAATGCCACAGGCACAAACATGTCACTGGCTGCTTTCAAGGAAAATTCATATCTCGTTCATTTGGTTCTGTCTCGTTGTGCCCTTTACAATGTATCTTACATAAAGCTGTTGAACCTGATGCATGCTGATCTGGAACATAATTATTTAAGGACTATCAATATGACGCTTTTTCTTGGTTTACCAAATTTAAAAACATTACATTTGAAGGACAACCCTCTCAATCAACTAGTTAGTACATTGAAGAAGCACGTTCATCATGCACTGAGTCGAATGGACATATCTCACACATATATCAACGTGCTTGATAGCAGTATATCTATATACTTACCTCAGGGGGATTTTATTAATGTTTCGTTTTGTGACATTAAAACTATTGGACCAATAGGTTTGAAAAATGTTCCCCAAATTACAGAGCTGGATATTAAGGGGAATCCAGTCACCAACTTTCCTTTGAATTTGTTCTCCAGGGCAGATCAGTTAGAACGCGTCTCTTCCTCTAACTTCAGATTTTGCTGTAAGAATTTACTGTCTAAACGCACACGTAAAATGAACTGCTTCACACCTTATACTGTATTCCCTTCATGCGCCATGCTGATCCCAACGGAGCTGTACAGAGTTTTCTTCTGGATCCTTAGCGGTTTTGCTTTGATAGGCAACTTGGTTTGTTTTGTAACTTCATCGGCAAACTCTAAAGTGCTAGAGAAAGGTTTCCTGAAACTGGTTGCCCATTTGCGGCTTGCTGATGTCTGCATGGGCAGTCATATGAGCATTGTTGTGATAGCAAACCATGTACTTCATGGACAGTATCTCCAGTTGGAAAATGCATGGACAAAGAGTGTGATGTGTAAGCTGGCTGGGTTTCTGTGTTTGTCGTCTTCTGTAGTGTCTGTATTGATCATCTGGTTCATCACGTTCTATCACATGACTGTCATATGTTTCCCTAACCAGCTGTGGAGATTCAACAAGTGTTTAACAACCACAGCTTGTGGCCTAATATGGGCTGTTGGATTCCTGTTGTCAATCATTCCATTTCTTCCTGGACTGTCACACTGGGGTCTTCGGGGTCAGTCTGGTCTCTGTTGTCTGGCTTTGTTTCAGAATGGTCATTCCAGGCCACAGTTCACATGGTTCGCAGTGATTGCCACAGTCAACTGTATTTGGAGTGTGATGACTGTGGGTGCCCAAGCTGTCCTGAACAGACAGTTGCCACACTACAGAATAGCTCTCAGGCCCTCACAGAGACCGGCGTTTTCTTCAATCCACGTCATGGGAAAGGTGGCTGTTACAGAGGCACTGTGTTGGTTTGGATTTGGAGTGGCCATGGTTATGAGTTCATATGGTGTTTCTGCTTTCTATACTATCCATGACACTATGGTAGTGTTCGTGTTGCCAATCAACTCTGCTATCAACCCATTTTTATATTTGTGGAATATTAAAAGACAATGGCGACATCAACAACAAGAAGAGAAGCTATTAAAGATGCATGCTGTGCAGACAGATAAGAATCATAAAGAAAAGAAACAATAACGAATGAGTCAATGAATGAATAAATGAATGAATGAATGAATGAATGAATGAATGAACGGACCTAGGCTCTGACCGGGAATCAAACCCACAACCTTTCAATCTCTAGCTGGGCAAGCTACCACAAGGCCAGCAAGCCACCGGACACCCTCTGCACAAGGAAGGCCTGGAGTGCAGGGAGGACCTACCTGGACCGTTAGCAGCGTTACCATCCTCATATCATGCTGGCTTGGTGGTTGCGTGGTAATGTGCCCAGCTGCAGATGGAAAGGTCATGGGATCGATTCCCGGTCAGAGCCTGTACTTTGTCCCATCCAATAGACCAGTGGTAGTGTGATCTGGGTTCTAGGTTTTTTCGGTTAAGACGACAAATCAAAGTCCTGTCTGCAACAGGCATTCATCACACGTAAAAATATCAATGGTAACAAGGGAGTTGTGTCTAGCAAAATTATGTAAAAACCGACCCGGATAGGTAAAGAAATGGACAATGCAGACAGGGACAAAAGCAGTACTACGATGTGGCCACTCGCTCCCTCTGGGGAGAGCAGCCCAATTTCCAAGCAGAATAAAATCTACCGTGATAATAAAGTAAATGCCATATACCATACCAGTCATCTCATTGATCACACTGTTTCACTGATATTCTGACCTGTATATATGGTGGAGAAGGAAATGAAACGGAATGACAGGGAATGGAGAACCGGTATGCAAGGGAAATAAGTTTGGATTTTCTGCACAGTTTTGCCAGGGACAAGTCTGCTGTTGTTGTAGGTTCTTTTACAAGCAACAAAGTCATGCTGGACATGGGGCCTTGTTTTATCACATCGATCTTAAGACTATGAACTAGACCATACCATTTCTAGTCTAGGGGATGAGGGAGGTTTCTGGTTCCAAACGAGGTTCAAATCTATGAACTTTCGACATCTAGCCACACACAATACCTCTAGACAACCAAATCACTGGTTGTATTGGTGGTTTTCAGAATGTGTGATGGTGATATCGAGTAGCCATGGCGGTTACCAGGGAGTGTGCCGCTTGGTCAAAAATGCCCGTGTGTGTGGTGTGTTTAACGTAGGCATTGTTGTTAAGCATCAGCCTATAATACACAGGGACATTGTCTTAGTAGGTCTGACTTTCAGGAAAGAAAAAAAAAAACTGTGGGAAGTAGCCATGGAATATGCTGCTACCACAGTAAGGATACGTGTTAAAATTATGGTACTTGAATTAATTGACTGTATGACCTGCACCTGTCTCCGCTGCCTTGTGGGCTACCCCTCGGGTGGGGAAAGGCTATGGGAGTAAACCCAGACACAAAATCCTGCAGCCGTATACTGCATAAAGGGCATTGCTGCAGAGCACTGCTCGTGGTTTTGGCCATACGCTGCGACTTGCCTACTACTGTCTGCGTCTCCTATGAGATCAGCTGTCTTACCTCGACTTGCACTGGACTTGTGGTGGCAGGAGGAGAGAGTTGCTGAGGCTCCGCGCAAACAACAGTAACTTATTTTTGCGCATGGCACCTAGCACCAACATGATCCCACCTGAGGGTACACAAATGAATAACGTGCTAGGTTGGACTTTATCGATCACGATAGTCGACCATACATACATACATACTAACGGGGTGCAGTCGGCCGTGACTGGGTGGTGAAAGGAAGGGCACCCGGCCGTGACAAGAGACCTGTCATGTCAGCAACATTATTACCTTATCTCTCCCTCACGGCCACCAAAAAACGTACATCTTTTTGTGTCGTCCCGAGAATGGAATCGGTCTGTGGGGAAATAGAAAAGGGACCCCCCAGCTAACCCCACTTGATTTGCTTGTCTCGGGAGTGATAGGATCTATTGCCTGCCTCCACCCCGCCACCAGTAATAAGAACCCTTTGTGGGGAAGAAGGTTTAATAGGCTGAGCGTCGGACTGGTGATCCTTAGGTACCGAGTTCGATCCGTCGTTGAGTAGTTCTCTACAGGGAGATTTTTCCCGGAGTTAACGTTGGTTCTGAGCGGGCAGATATCTCAATCGGTAGAGCGTTGGATTTGTGATATAACGACGCGAGTTAGAATCGCCTTAGAGTCATTCTGTCGAGGGAAATTTTCCCCGGAGTTAACATTTGTACTGACTCCATTCCTTGAAATTCAGTGAATTGCGGTAACACTAAAATACCCAGCATGCACCTAAGGCTTGACTAGCGCACTGGGTTATGCAGCTGGTCAAGCACCATGCCAGCAGGTGTGGTGTAGTGTATATGAAACCTTCCGAACACTGTGACACTTCCTTGGGCCGAACTAAACTAAACTAAACTAAACTTTAAATTGGTGGTTTGGTGGTCTAGCGGTTGTTCATTTAGTTTGAAACTGAAGGGTCATGGGTTCTAATCCTGTTAAGAGTCTAGACCTTCCCCCCGTCCACTAGACCAGAGATGGTGTTTGGATGACATTGTAAACCGAGGTCCCGTGTGCAATATGTATTCAGCGCACATAAAATAACCCACAGCAACAAGAAAGTTGTCCCTGGCTAAATTCTGTAGAAAATCTACCCTGATAGGCAAACAAATATACAATGCAGACGGTAAAAAAAGAAAAGATGTCACTGCACTGTGGCGACATGTTCTCCTCAGGGAGAGCACCCTGAATTTCATGCAGAGAACATCTGTCATTATGATAAAGTATATACTAATATACCAATGCCAATACCAATACCTGACCTAATTCCTTTTTTTAGAGGTAATAAAGTTGACTTAAATCTTGAATCTTAATAGGTCTCTTTGTTAATGCTTTCCTTCCTGAAAACGATCTTCACTTTGATAACCTGAATGAAGCTTTGATCAAAAACGGAACCTTTAATTTCTTGACCCTTGCTGGTATGTCAGGGCAGTAATGAGCATTGCTTGGCGATCTTTATCACAAACAAATTCAGTTCATTGAAGCCATTGTGCCAAAGACAAAACGTCCACGGAAGCCTTTACAACTGGAAAGTGCAGCCTGTTTCACTCGGATCGCATTCTCCTTCCAACTGATGTAATGAGGTCATTAAATCGGAGCAGATAACAGTGTGGCTGTGTTTCCTGGCTAGGTCAGGCAGATGGTTCAATAGGTTGAGCATTGCACTCACGATCTAAAGGTATTGAGTTCGTTGAGCCATTCTGTACAGGTGAGATTTTTACCTGGAGTTAACTATACCACCAGACTACCAATGATACACACACATGCTTAGAGGAATCGGTGGTGATCAATACACAGATGCACGTACGGTGTTGGCGACCTTGGACTTGAAACAGTTTGTGCCGAGAGGAGCAGGGGGCTGCAGACTAGTGATCAGACCAGTGAGGTCATCTCAGTAAGGCCCTCATCAATTTAGCGCCAGTCTGTCAGCTTCTGGCCTCATCAACTGTGTCCCTTCGGACAGACTACAGCAAAGGAAAGAAACAGCTCTACTCCAATCACAACCAGAAAGAAGAGAGGTGAATTGTTCACAGACAATTTCCTTTGGTAAAGTCATCGTAAGATCTGTCACTCAATGTCCTATCTAATCTTATCTATATGCACTGGTTAAATATTCATGTTTTATAATTATGAGTACTTTGTTTTACTAGTGATACTTCAATGTATGGTATTTACGATGTGACTGCTCCTGACAGGTGCGATCACTGAGTGGTTAAAACACCGGACTTCTAATCCTGAAGTCACGGGTTTAAATCCCGGTGCCCAGTGAAATAAGTGTGAGGATTTTTACAGTCTCCCAGCTGAACTTATGTGCAGACCTGCTAGTGGCTTATTTCCTTTTATGTGTACACGTATGCAGAAAATCAAGTACGCACGTTAAAGATCCCGTAATCCATGTCAGTGTTCGGTGAGTTGCAGAAACATGAAAATACCCAGCATGCATCTGAGGCTTGACGCAGCCCATTGGGTTATGCAGTTGGTCAAGCATCTGCTTAGCAGGTGTAGTTGAGCATATATGGATTGTTCCGAACACTGTGACACCTCCTTGGGAAAATCTGAAAATCTGAAAAAATCTGCTCCTGACCTCATTTCCCTTTTCAGAGATAACAAAGTTGTCTTAAACCCTGAATCTTAAATGTTAAGTGATCCCTTCCTCGATACTTTACTTCCTAAAAGCGATCTTCACTTTGATAGCCTTAATGAAGCTTTGATCAAAAAAGGAACCTTTAATTTCTTGACCCTTTCTGGTATGTCAAGGCAGTAATGGGCATTGCTTGGCGATCTTTTTCACAAACAAATTCAGTTCCTTGAAGCCATTGTTCCGGAGACAAAACGTCCACGGAAGCCTTTACAACTGGAAATTGCAGTTTGTTTCACGCGGATCGCATTCTCCTTCCAACTGCCTGTAATGAGGTCATTAAATCGGAGCAGATAACAGTGTGGCTGTGTTCACCGGCTTTACGTTCAACAGAGCCTTGGATGGTGGCTGTCACGGAGAGGGCAGAGAGCTAGCTCAATTGGTAGAGCATCTGACTCGTTATCCTAAGGTTCTGGGTTCGATGCGCCATTGAATCATTCTGTAGAGGGGGAGCTTTCCCCTCCGAGTTAACATTGGTTCTGACTCTATTTCCAAGGCTTGACTCAGCGCATTGGGTTATGCAGTTGGTCAAGCTATCTGCTTGGCGGCTATGGTGTAGTGTAAATGGATTATCCAGAACGCTTTGACACATTCTTGGGAGAACTGAAAAAAACGAGAGAGAAAAAAACACAGAGGACATTTACAATGCATGTTTCTCATTTTTCTGTTGAAATTTATAAAATCGTGCTGTGCGTAATTTAGTAATGGAAGATCTACAAAAGAACAGCTTGATAACACAAACACGTGAAAATCTGCCCCCAAGGTTAGGTAGGTAGGTTCTTTGTGAATTTATGCACTTAGGATAGAGGCACTCTCAAGAGTTGAAAGCCTGCATTCGAGAAAAAAAAGAAGAGGAAGGAGAGGAGGAAGAAGAAGAAGAAGAAGAAGAAGAAGAAGAAGAAGAAGAAGAAGAAGAAGAAGAAGAAGAAGAAG
>JAVDPJ010052127.1:0-13284 GCA_034780015.1 Urosalpinx cinerea
GGGGGTTAAGAATTTTTTTTTCCTGCTTTCCAATATTTCTTATTTCAATATTTGTGATTGTAGCATTTTAGGGTAGGCATGTCTGTCTACTTCTAACCAATCAGAAAACATGATACGTCCTATATCTTTGCCAGTTCAATTGATTGAAGTCAGTAGTTTCCACCATGGGGAAAAGGTAATCCAATAATTCAGCGAGAAAAAAAAAAATCTGCTTTCAGAGATTTAGCCAGTCTTGTTTGTTATGTGTGCAGAATTCAAAGAGGCCTTCTCTTTATTCGACAAGGATGGAGATGGCACCATCACCACCAAGGAATTGGGAACTGTGATGAGGTCACTTGGGCAGAATCCCACAGAAGCAGAGCTTCAAGACATGATCAATGAGGTGGATGCTGATGGTAATGCGCACAATACTTTGTCAATAATGCTCACATGTGTTCATAAATCTCTGAATAGTGACAGTCTTCAGCCTTTTTTTTTCACTTTATTTTCTCCCTCATGTTTTTTCATCCTGCAATGGGGCGCTATTTACTGAAATTAAAGACCCCACCTGTCACAGGAACCACAGGATCTGTCAAGCTAGCTGTTACGTAGATACAAGTTTCCTCTTTTTTTAATCATGCTGTCTTTTTCTCTGAAGCTTTTTTTTTTTTTTTCTGCTTCCTGTGTGTCCACTCGCCTGCCTTTTTTTTTTTCTCCTAATTTTTTAGGAAGCACCTCAGGTTGACATGGCTGCATTATGGAAGGGAAAAAAAATATGCAAAACTTGCCCCCACGGTTAGGTAAGAGGTTCGTACATTGTGGAGTTTATGTGCTCAGATTGGGGGCCCTCTCTGGAGATGAAAAAGCCTGTGTAAGAGAAGCAGCAACACCTTAGTTTTTAGTTTTAGTATGTGTGCATGATTATATTTGGCTTTTGTATTTGGCTTATTCAGGGCTTTCGTTGAGAGCCACTGAGAACCTTGAGCAGAAATTTTAAGTGCCGAATTCTATTTCTAAAGTTGAAAAAAACAACAAAACAGCATTGTTTTTACTTTATAAACTGAAGAAAAAATTGAATGAAATTGAAGAAATATATAAAGCCTTGGTGTTGCTGCTCCCTATCCCTGTGGAAAATAGCAAGCCTGACTTCATTTTAGAGTGCATTTAACACTGCATGTGCAAATTTGGACTCTCCTTATGTTTTGTTATGGATTTTTATGGAAAATTAAGGTCGTTATGGAACTCTTGGGCAGACAGGGCCAGTCTTTCTAAGACTTGTTCTTGCTATAAAAAAGAAAAAAGAAAAAAAGGGTTTATTGCAGGATGATGATGTGATGATACAGTTGACCACTGCAAAATATCTAGCAGTCATCGATCATTTTTTACCAAGTGCAAATTAAACACGTGTGGACAAAAAAAAACCAGTTCATATAACAGGCTGGTGACCGTTTCTCTGCCAATCCACATAGAGATTTATGAGAGCCTATGTATAGTCTGCATGACTGGAGCTTTCTCCATTTCTTGATATTTAAAAAGCTTTCACTTAAAAATCCTACAGAGACCACTGAGTCTTAAAAGATACTTTAGAAATCATTGAATGTCCTCAGAAGGCCTGAATGTCTCTTGAAAAAGATTTGAATCAGAAATCTTTAGTTAACAAAACATCCATATCAGGTTTCACTGAATCGTTTTTGAACCTAAGTGTGTATACATCCACATTTCTACACACACACACACACACACAGAATACATTCACATGGCATACACAGCACACACATGACAGACCATTTTCAGATATTTAAAGGAACACTTCTCCAATTCAGGTCACATCGAAATCACTCGGGTTGTTTTTGTAAAACTGTCAAGGGATAGGCACATTCACACAGTCTGAATTTCAACATGACAATCTTTTTCTTTTGGACTGAAAAAACATATTCCTGGTATTAAAATGAAGTTTATCACCTTTGTCTCAGGAAATGGAACCATCGACTTCCCTGAGTTTCTCACCATGATGGCACGGAAAATGAAGGACACAGACAGCGAGGAAGAAATCAGAGAAGCATTCCGAGTGTTTGATAAAGATGGCAATGGATTCATCAGTGCGGCAGAATTGCGGCATGTGATGACAAACCTGGGAGAAAAATTGACTGATGAGGAGGTAGATGAGATGATCCGAGAAGCTGACATCGATGGAGATGGTCAAGTAAATTATGAAGGTAAGTTTGACGCTCTTTTCATATAGATGGTTGTTGTGGACAAGTGTTTTGAAAAAGATAAGAGGACTTGACATTGCTTGAGGGGAGTTCTGAAAATGGTTAGATGCCAAACTTGTGGCAACAGTCATATTTACAATAATGTATACATTATGAAGGTAATTGGATGCACTTTTCTGCTAGTTGGTTGTTGCGCACTGGAGCTTTGAAAAGTTAGGAGAAAAGTGCTGGCTTTATTTTCCACATTAAGTAAAATATGCTGCCACAGTTCCACATAACAAGCTGCTGTTGGTACATCCATCATTATCGGCCTGTGATGTTTGAAGGTTGATGTAAGCACTGTCTGAACACAAGTTTATGGATTTATGCTTGACCATAACAGTGCCTCAACTCACATCAGAACATCCTACTGTATGGCAGCTGAGGATGTCTGCCTGTTCTCCTATCCTCTGTGATGGCTTCACTTTCTTCCAGTTTCTACCTGTCAAGAAAAGCTGCCAAGAACAGGCATGAGGTTTTTCCTCCTTTAGGAGGAATTCCTCTTTTTCAGTAGTCCCAGAGGCCCTTCTTGTCTCATGTTTGAAGAACCATTGTGAGAGTTCAGTGTCACTGCCTTTAACTTCCATGAGATTCATACAGGGTATTGAGGAGGCCACTTAGACTGTTCAAGAAGTGGTTCTACAGAATATTAAAGTATGTTTATTTTCTAGGAATTGGGTGAATACGAATACTTTATTATCTCAGAAATGAGAAATTAGGGTGGGTTACAAGATGCACAGTCGTTGCATGTAAAAAAAAATCAGTAATGAAAAACATGGACATCTCTAATAAAAAATGAATATAAAGTGGTTTTACTCAAGCAAATACAAAACATATATACAACATTTAAGCACAAGCATACAAAGCTGCATCTGCTCATACATACCATCTAAACATGGTTATACAGCATTTAGGTACACACTTGCAATCAGTCTACATAATATGCTCACACATACTATCAAAATTCCACGGTTTTAAATAGCAATGTCAAGGACTGAAGTTCAGAGGGGAAAACAAATCTCATGTATACGCGTGCACAAACACACACACACAAGCATGCATATACGCATGTATGCAAGCAGGCACACACTGTCATGTACGCACACGCACACACACACGCACACGCACGCACACACACACACACACACACACACACACACACACACAGGGTGATAACTATGGTACTGTGAGTTTCAAAAGCCAGGTTTTCTTTTAAAAAAAAAATGAAAATTTTAAAATTCTACGAAGTTTCTCAGTAACTTGTGAATGTGAAAGGGTCAACCATAGAAAACCATGTATTTCTTGCAAAACTGCACAGCTACGCAATCTTGCATGTGCTGACCATAACTGACTGTCAACAAGCCACAACGTTTACTTGGAACTGACCCCTGTGGCTTATCCTACGCCATGGCTAAAGTACTGCCAAAAGTGAAATAAACAACCCTTCGATTCTCAACTGGAACCCAAGAAAAAAAACTGGGCTGTTTTTAGTTTCATTTTGTTTTTACCTCTTCACACTGGTTTCCAAATGACATAGACATGCATCAAAATGGCTGCTTGGTTTCTCAGTGTTGAAAAATAGCTGATTGGCTCTTCTGGTCGTGTGATTTTATTCCAAGATAGCATGCAATATGTTCGTCAATTGAATCAATGCACTTGTTGATATAGATTTGGCCAGGGGGGGGAAATGAATTGCTTGCTATTTGCTCGTGGTTCACCAAAATGGAAGCGCCCTACCTTACTACTTTCACCTCCCTCTTTTCAGCCTCTCCCTCCCCTATCTGCCTGATCAAAGTGAAGGGATGAGATACCTTTGACTAGACACTGCCTTCCTTCCGGGACCCCCTTTCCGTTCCTGTAAAAAACAAATTCAGTTGCACCCCTGGTACTTCACATTCTTCAAGTCCTTCGGATGAGACTATAAACCGAAGAGATCATGCAGATCAAGTACGCATCCCATAATCCATGTCTGCATACATTGGGTTGTGGAAACATGAACATACCCAGCATGCATTAGTGGGTGGCGTAGCACTGCAGCAACGTGGTCTCCCCAGGGAGAGCAGCCCAAATTTCACGCAGAGAAAATATGTTGTGACAATAAAGTACGTTAAAGATACAATAAAAGAGAGAAAAAAAGAAAAGTTGAAGACACCTTGAATGTTTAGGGGAATAATTTGACCTAAGATACCCAGGCTGTTGAGTCCTTGAGAACTCTGTTTTGTGATATTCCTGGGGAATTTGTAAAAGGAGAATGAATGATGGTGTTGCAGAGTTTGTGACGATGATGACCTCAAAGTAAGTGGTGGGTGCCGTCAGCCTGGTGAACGTGGACAGAAGCTTCATCCTGTACAAGAGTCTGTTCTCCACCCAAGGGGCTCCTGTGTACAGCATGTATGGACCGACATGGCAGAGCGTGTTTGGCGCAAGAACATTTTGAGAGACAGTTTGTGTGTGTGAAAATGTGTTGGGAGGCCCACAAACTGGATGCTGTACTGTTTTGTTTGTTTTCTCAAACAGGAAATTTAAAGAAAAAAAGTCTTACAATCGTATGATGAAACTTCCACCCACAAGAATATTATTTGTATTCCTCAGTCCGCTAGGCTAGTTTAGGAAAAGAACTGCTGGTCCTGTGACAGCTGAAGTCTTTCAAGTCCGGTATTAGAATGGTAGGCTTAATGTTTGACCTGTCTGCTTTCATCTGCAACTATCAATGGCACAGTTTGTCCAAAGAGTGAAATGTGTTATGATTTAAGTGACTGAATGGCTCAAGTTTGTTCTTTCCAACTGCAACAGTTAATTAAAGACTTAATTGAAGTACAGATCACTAGAGTAGGTTGAAAATAAAAAAGAAGACTGACTGAATTTTTCAAAGATTGAATTAGTTGATGCTTGAGTAGAGATCCGCAGAGATTTGACATTTATCGTAGTACTTGGACATATCAGCTGAGAAAGAGGATTACCAAGCATTCCACTTAAAAATGTGCATAAGGTGGGTGAAACCAATGTTTTTTTAGATTGATTTAAGATCAAAAATTAATAATGGTTTCAAACATGCACATCACCTAAGGTTGGTGTGTAAGTCCTGTGCCACAGGGTTGTATTGAAGATTTGCTGTGACAGAAGTGATGTGTCAAGTAGCTGTTGACAGGAGAAGAGCAGAGGAATTTCTTGCGATAAAAGAATCTTTAGGAAATAATGGAGTGATATCATATCGGGGGTGGGAGGGGAGGGGGGGAGATGTCAACAGTGTACATAAAATTGACATTTTTATCTTCATATTTGTATGGAATTGTGACTTTTCTTTCTTTTTTCTTTTTTTTTAAACTTATGGTGGTCATTGGGCACAACATTTTCCTGTAATTGCACACTTTTTGTTTTTGGTTGTAATGTATGCAACAATGTTCATGTTCATGGCTGTGTTACCTACCATGAGATCACAGTTTCTGTCTCATGCACATGCACACTTTACCTCCTTCACTATCTCACTAACCTCTTTTATTGCCTGTGACTCAACTGCACAAACAAAAGCAGTTGTAACTATATATTTTATCTGTTTATAATTCAGCCGTACATGACAGCTTTTCAAGACTATAAAGGGAACCATCAAGATTGAGCTGATGATACTCTGAATTTTCCGTTTTCAGAATGATTTCTGGTAATCTTGTATATTGGCTCGCAGGAAAACTTCACAGATCAGTATTTAAAGTTGGTTTTTACAAAAGTATTATATTTTTTCCTTGGTTTGTAAGTAAAGAATCAGAAGTGTTGGTGGTAGCGGATCAAGTCATGTTGATTGGCTAGCATCAGAAAAACTAATAAAAAAAGAAATTACCAAACTACCTGGTATTACAAAAACAAAATACTGTATCTGTCACTTGCCAGATGTGTGGCATGTTCTCTTCATCCCATGTCAGTTATGTAAACCGATACATACTAAACATAAAATGGCAACATCACATGTGAGCACAGAGAGCTTATCCTGTTTTTCATTTTTGTTTCGGTCTCTTTTTTTCTTCCTCTTTTTTTTTCGGGTTTAAATCATTGATTTTCTTCCCAAATTTAACTGTTCATGATTTCATGTCTCGGTTTCCATGTTTAGTCATGATAATGATTTTTGTGATGTCCTACAATACACTTTAAAAACCACATTGAAAACCAAATGAGTGTTCATTTGAACAGTATAGAAGATGTGTGTATGCAGATTTGTTTGGGTTTTTGTTGTTTTTTTCACACCTCACCCTTCTCGCAGAACTCAACAGCTCAGCTTATGAATTCAGCTTGATGCAATGGATGGTTAGAATTTTAATTTAAAAACAAAACAAAGAATATAAATTTACTGTGCATTAAAACAAAATAGGTTTCAGTTGGTTTCATATTACATTATTTTGGGTTCTTAAAATGAACCTTGGACTTTACTGCTTTGCGGAAACTTTTTAGGGATATATTGATAACTGAATTCCAAAATTTTTAGTTTCAAGTCTCTAGCCTTTCTTCACTGGAAAAATGTGGATTTCTCAGATTTGTACAGTTTCCCCACAATTAAAAGCAGTGAGTGTAATACTGTGCCAGGAAACTTGAGAGAAAATGCATATCCTGTAGGAGTCCAATGTTTCCTTCTCCTGGGACCTTCATCTAGCTTGTGGAAGGAGTAGCTGGAACTGGAAGAAAATCTTAAATGCCTGCCCTTTCATTACACATACATGCACACAGAACCTTTGACTAGACTTTCTGGGGGAGGGGGTAAAATGGGCACATACACATCTAAGATCAAATGTGTGCTCTCTGGTTCACAATACATTAAATTAATGGTATACAATCTGTTTCAGTGGTATTAGACTGGAGGCTTTGAGCACTGTCATCACCACAGATTTTCTCTGCATGAAATTCGGGCTGCTCTCTCCAGGATTAGGGTGTCCCCACAGTGCAGCACCAACTTTTTTCTTCTCTCCTGTCTGCATTGTGTATTTGTTCACCTGTCAGGATGGGTTTTCTACAGAATTTTTGCCAGGGACAGCTCTTGTTGTAGTGAGTTCTTTTACATGTGCTGAAAGCGTTACACAAGGGACCTCAGTTCGTCTTGTCCGAAACAACTTTATAAGGAATAATTCCATATTTAAGTGACCACTCAATTGATATAGAGCTTTTAGTAGGAAAAAAGACAGGCGCAATGGCCAAGTGGGTAAGGTGACAGACTTCTAATCCTGATGGTCCCCATGTTGTAGGTCCGAATCCCGGCAGCGCATGGTGGAATAAGGAGGGATTTTTACAATCACCCAAGGTCAACTTGTGCAGACCTAATACTACTACTACTAGTCCCTTGACTGGCGTCATTGGGGTGCCATGCTTGAGACTGCTGTCAGGGCTCTCCATCGATTTTGATCCTCTGATGTTCGCAACAGTGAGTCGGTCTGTAGAGACCTGCTATATTTCCCTTTGTGTGTACACGCATGCAGATCAAGTATGCACGTTAAAGATCCTGTAATCCATGTCCGCATTCGGTGGGTTGCGGAAACACAAATACCCAGCATGCAGCTGACGCAGTGTTGCAAGCACCCAATGGTGCGCAGATTTTTATGCGCTATGTTAGTAGACTATTATTACAAAAAAACAAAGCATTTTAAAAAGTCCAGTGAAAGTATTTGTCTGACAATGACTTGCAGACCCAATGCTCATACTCTGGCTCAGGCTGACACCAAAATAGCTCCCTCGCACACATAAATGACAAATTTCTAATGTGCCTTGTGACATTCCTAGATAAGAGTGGTCAAGATGTCATTTTATGTAAAGAAAGTTTTCTCTGGGTCTTCAAAAAAGTTCTTAGTGAAATTATGTGAAAGAGATCTATATCAAGAGTGCACATGTTAAGGCAAATCTGGTTCTCTTAAAACGTTCAAATACACAAAACACACATGCATGTGCACACATGCCCAAATACAATTTAACCAATGAGTGAAGCGTTTTTTTCCTTTTTAATTGTGACTGAAAAATATACAAGAAATAAAAATCGTGCATCTATCTTCCCTCTTGTCACATACCACAGGCACACCCACATCCATCCAAGGTTGCACAGAGAGTAAAACATTCCAAATAAAAACAGAAAATGGTGAACAGATCTGAAACAAAGGTAGTGTTGGCAAACAGACTATATCAAAGAATGAAGGCAACCAATGCATAAAACGTATGTGTACAAAACAGTTCACCAGACTTGGTCCAAACATAGCATTAATTTCCCAGACATCTGGTAAATGAGTGAAACCAGACAATGCTTTTATCCCTTTCTGGTAGTGCATATTTTGTCCAACACTTTGTGAAAAGACACTTTCCTGACACTGCCACGTGAAGAAGAAATTGGTTACTCTTTGAGTTTCAAGTAGCTATGAAATAAAGTATTTGATCTTTGTGTATTTTCTTACTGACAGGTAAAAACACATTCTGGTACCTGTAGTCCCCACTGTTGATGTACAGTTTTTGCCTAGCATAGGTAAAACTGAAACGACCTACTTCCTGATCCTTTTTCCGACTTGTCTCAAGTGTAGTACTGGTGTACTCAGTTCATGCAAAAGTTTGCATGGGGCTCTAACAGTGAGAACTAGAACAAGTTCCCATAAACAGATTTCCACCTGACTACAGGTGCAGAAAATTACAAGAACCACTAACGATCAGCCCATTGCAAGCTTTTTTTCTCAGTCTAGCTTGAGTCAAAACTCCTTTTCGTAAGAACAGATTCATAGCAATGTGAACCACATAGTACCTTAAATGTTACTGAACAGTTCTGACATGGGCTTTCAATCCCAGTCTCGTGTTAAGCATATATATATGTATATCATATAACTATGTAACTCGCAAGTCATTCCGTTCAGAAAAATCATGTCACTTTTTCAGTCTTTTTGACAACTGGATGGATGTCCATTCAATATTGGAACCATGAATGTATGCTGCAGTTGAAAATAGGATCTCTTATGTTGTTCCGTCCAAAGTCAGTGAATAACATTATTTTATTGGTGTGCTGAGGCATCAAGGTTGAACATGAAAGTACATCTTATATATTCATCTTGTATGTAACAGAAGACTAATAATGAAATGAAGTTTTCTGCAGAAAGATATGTATCTCGGTTGCCTTCAAATGTCTTCAATTTGCTCCGTTTCGTACTACGAATAACAATTTGCCTGTAAAATACCCACCGTTTTGAAAGAACAGATCAAAGTGAGATACTACACATGTGATCTGTTTGGTTAAAATTGTTAAATTGTATAATCCTCCATGTCCCTAAAGGGATTAAACGAAATAAAGAACTCTGCACTTTGAAAACTTCTCTTATGGCATCTTACTGAATGAATATGACCGAATCCTGAGCAATGAAACCATCTTCAGTAGAGTTTGACGAAGCTTGTCCTTCTTCAACAGAAGAATGACAGCAATAAAGCAACCACAAAGAAGACGATGTATTTGCTCAATGAGACGGAAAATAAAAGTGTTGAAATGGTAATATGAGTAAATAAAATGCTGACAAGATTATTTCATAAACTGGCATATGGCATATATACTAGGTGATGGCTGTTAGTACTGCTTAACCCATATTGTTCAGCAACTGGATAAGTAACAGAAACACGTCAAACCCCTTTCTCACACACACCCACACAAATGCTTTCTTTTTTTCTTCATTCCATTTGCTGCTTTATTGTCTTCCTGTCATCATTCCTTGGAAGCGAATAAAAAAAGAAAAAAAAGAATGCTGCTGTTCCCTTGTACCACTGTTCCCCATGCTGCTATATAGTTGAGCTACTGATTTAGTCCGACAATGAAATAGCCTTTAGGGGTATTTTAGGGAAAAAAAGTTGTATCCGAGTGACACAGATCAGTTCTGACAAGAACTTTCTGCATTTACCGCAATATGGAGGAACAGTAGCATGCAGGAACATGGCTCAGACAAAAAAATAAAAGCTTTTCAAATGCTGTACCAAAAACCCATTTCAAATATACTGATTCATCAGAAATGAGACTGAAAAATAGTCTGTGAAGTGGTCTTTGCTCCAAAAATCCTATGGAAAACACTGCAAGGCCACACAAAACTTCAACCATGCACACGTAGGCAGCTCACTCATAATAGGGAACCCACACATGAAGGTCAAAATGGTGAATTGCAAACAGTTTAGGTTTACAAAATATACACATCATCCAAACCGTCCAATCTTTCTTTACAATCAGTCTGAACTTGCTAGAAAATTCAGTGCACATCCAAACATAACAAGTTATCTCGCAGTCACCATGACTGCATGAGATGTCGTCAATTCTCCAACACCAGGCAGCCATTTTCATCAGTCATCGCCAAACTTTTCAGCCTTTGGTTTCCTTAAGGAGGTGTTACTGCATACAGACTATATTCCATAATACACCTCACTTCTGTCAAGAAATCCCTCTACTGACTGTTCTATAATACACGTCACTTCTGTCAAGAAATCCCTATACTGACTGTTCTATAATACACCTCACTTCTGTCAAGAAATCCCTATACTGACTTCTATGATACACCTCACTTCTGTCAAGAAATTCCTATACTGACTGTTCCATAATACACCTCACTTCTGTCAAGAAATCCCCAATTAAGCAGGCGCTTGACCACACTGAGCTGGTAAAGTCTTGGGTACATGCTGGGTATGTTTTGAGTTTCCATACCTTACCGAAGGCTGAAAAGAAACATGTTTTTCCCTGAACCTATCTTCATTCCTTGCATGCACCCCGAGGCTTGAGCTGAGCTAAGCTGCAGCCGTCCATCTGACTATGCCTGCATTTATTCCCTGGGCTATTTGGGATGATCAGACCTGTTTTTTCCAACTGAACAGAATTCCCTATAGAGGTGCTGTTTGGAGGTTCTGGATGTGGGTGACATGCACTGTCCGTTGATGCTGAGATTTTAAGATCATCGTGGCTTAGAAGCGATTTCTTGCAGGATGTGGTGTGGCACATGGAATATTTCACACACAGTTACACCTCCTCAGAAAAAAAAAAAAGCTGAGAGAAGAAAAACAAACACCTCTAACATAGTAGCAATATCTAAGGGAGCAAAAATAAAGTATCGAAACAGAAGTGACGTTGAATGTGTTTTCACCTGTAAGCCAACACACCCACTGCCTTGTGTCCCAGTTGAAGGGCTGCTGCTGATCACCAGATGTCTGGAACACTTTTCATCAGTCATGTAGGGGCAGGGGGGGCAGGCCATTCCACAGCAAAACCATTCACTCCATGCCCCATTCACATCATTTACACAGTTCTCGGCACAAATGGAGGTAATAATTAAAAAAAAAAAAAAAAAAAAAAAAAAATTAAAAGGCCTTAGATACCATGACCCGAGGACCGTGTATGACAAGTTCTTTCTCTATTAATTTATTTAACTGGTGCATGCGAGACTATAACACTGTCACGGATGTATGCTACTGTAACATCCATACGAAGGTCGGCTGATTCTGTAGTGTCACTGGTGCATGCTACACTATTAGTCACGGATGTATGCTACCGTAACATCCATACCAAGGTTATTGATTCTGTAATGTCACTGGTGCATGCTATGATAACAGTCACGGATGTATGCTACCGTAACATCCATGCCAAGGTTACTGATTCTGTAGTGTCACTGGTGCATGCTATGATAACAGTCACGGATGTATGCTACCGTAACATCCATACCAAGGTTATTGATTCTGTAGTGCCACTGGTGCATGCTATGATAACTGTCACGGATGTATGCTACCGTAACATCCATACCAAGGTTACTGATTCTGTAGTGCCACTGGTGCATGCTATGATAACTGTCACGGATGTATGCTACCGTAACATCCATACCAAGGTCGGCTGATTCTGTAGTGTCACTGGTGCATGCTATGATAACTGTCACGGATGTATGCTACCGTAACATCCATACCAAGGTTATTGATCCTGTAGTGCCACTGGTGCACGTTAGATCCATATCAAAGCTAACTGTAGAACCACACTCCTCAAACTTGCTATACGGCTGCCTTTATGGTGGGATGATAATCAACAACAAAAGCTATACACACACATATCCGCCCCTCAAAGTTACACGGACAGGTTACGGTTGTGAAACTGATGTGCTGAGGAGACTTGTAGACGCTCACAGGAGTTGAAGAAAAAAAAGCCTGAAGAAGTGTCACTGGTGTACGCCGCTACATCCAAATGAAAGTCATTACCAAACTGTAGACACAACGGTGGAGGTTACAGTCACACACAGGCGCTACATCCGCATGAAGGGTGAACAGGACAGGAGAGGAGAGTCCAGGGGCAAAGGGACCTACATTGGCAGCATGGACGTACGCACAACACCTTGCAACTACCGTCCCCTTTCTCCACACTTCGTAAGAAAGAGCACAATTCCGTTCACTTCACTCGACGCAAAACGAAAAGAGCCTGTACATACCAACAAACATGACAAAATGATGTAGTCCCTGAATAGTCTTCCTGTTTGACAAGATTTGCAGGTACAGATTTATGACGTTTGCAGCTCCAGTGACAATCTTTGCAGGATATTTGCTTTAAAAAAACGAATGTGCAACTAAAAACAACAATCAATCAACCAAAGAAGGTAGGAAATCAAATGAAAACAACAACCAACCAGCCACAGGTTAAAAAAAGAAAAAAGAAGTAACAAACGTAAAAAAAGAAGAAACAAACGTAAAAAAGAACATCATTTAAACCAGTCACTTCTGCACATTCAAATCAGAAACTATACAGAGATGTCCAGAGGAATTTGAAGGTATAAAGTTCTGCTCTCTGGTCCAGACACAAATCATGTCTTATACCACACGGTATGCAGTCGACACAAATCATGTCTTATACCACACGGTATGCAGTTGACACAAATCATGTCTTATACCACACGGTATGCAGTTGACACAAATCATGTCTTACACCACACGGTATGCAGTCGACACAAATCATGTCTTATACCAAACGGTATGTGATAAGACACAAATCATGTCTTATACCACACGGTATGCAGTCGACACAAATCATGTCTTATACCACACGGTATGCAGTTGA
>JAVDPJ010053238.1:0-13282 GCA_034780015.1 Urosalpinx cinerea
CACACACGCATACACATACACACACACACGCATACACACACACACATACACACACACACACACGCATACACACACACACATACACACACACGCATACACACACACGCATACACACACACACACACACACACACACACACCACACACACACACACATACATCATTTGAAAGAGAAGGAAGAAATTGATTGTGATAGGTACTGTAGAGAACGTTTGAATGTTTTTGTTTGCAATGTATAAGTTTTGAATGCTTTGCCGTGTAATATGCAGTTTCAGTTCCAGTTTCAATTTTCCCCCAGGTGTCACAGCATTTGGAACAATCCATATATGCTACACCACACTTGCCAAGCAGATGCTTGATCAGCTACATAACCCAATGCGCTGTGTCACACCTCAGGTGCATGCTGGGTATTTTTGTGTTTGCATAACACACCGAACGCTGACATGGATTGTGGGATCTTTAACGTGCATACTTGACCTCCTGCATGTGTATATACACGGGGCCTCTGTATACAGTCTCATCCGAAGGACTTGTGGGGGAGTTCAGTCAGAACCAATGTTAACTCCAGGGGAAAATTCCCCCTGTGCAGAATAACTCAGTCGTGGATCGAACTTGGTACCTTAGGATTATTAGTCCGATGCTCAACTGATTTATTAGTCCGATGCTCAACTGATTTATTAGTCTGATGCTCAACTGATTGAGCTGTCTGCCCCCCTGAAAAAACTTACGTGCAGGTCTTTGAAGAGAACTAGATTTGTTTTTTCCTGAGGTATATGCAGGTATACATATCTGCACATCTTTTTGACAATGTAAGTTTGTTTCTATAAAGCTGTCTCTAGGCTCTTATTCTTATACTCTTTATGATGAATAGCCTGTGGATGACAGAAGATACTCCTGTACATGTTGAAAGTCAGTAGGAAAGGTTAAAAACAACTGCCAAAAAATGTGTTTTCTAGGATTCTGTATGTATATTAATATTGGTATATACTTTATTGTTACATTAGCCATATATTACCTGCAGAGGCGTGTGTGTTTCAGGTTCTGCAGTGGGGAGCCCCAGTACACGGCAGTGTGGGCCAGGCCAGAGGACTTTGGTTCGATCCTCATCAGCCACAAAATGGTGCTGGACCATTTCCCTGACGTGGTGGCCAGGGCTCTGGGTCACCTCAACGACAAAAACTTTGTCCCTCGTGCCCGCCGGCTGGCCGGCTGTGTGCCCGGCAGTGGCCTGTGTTAATGCATGAGGGACTGGATGATGGCAGTAAGGTGTAATGTGTGACTGAATGATGGAAGTAACTTGTGTTAAAGTGTGAGCGAGTGTGAATGATGGCAGTAACTTGTGTTAAAGTGTGACATGAGTGAGTGTGAATGATGAAGTAACCTGTGTTAAATGTGTGAGAGAATGATAGAAGTAACTTGTGTTAAATGTGTGAATGGATATGAATGATAGAAGTAACTTGTTAAATGTGTGAGTGAATGATAGAAGTAACATGTTAAATGTGTGAGTAAATGATAGAAGTAACTTGTTAAAAGTGTGTGTGAATGATACAAGAAACTTGTGGTGAATGTGAACGATGGAAGGTATGTTTGGGTGCGCTGTGTGTCCTTTGATTTGGTCAGAATGATGTTGAAATTTTGCAGTGTGATTACTTGACATGGCTTTAAAAAATTGTTTATAGCTACACTTTATAGCAATAATCATTGATATTTTTACGTATAATATTTAGAGAGCATTGCTTTCGTACAGTCTTAATCAAGTATCATGAAGCTTGACAGAGAAGGGTCAAGAGAGATTTTAAAAAAAAGAAGGAAAAGTGGTACAAGAAATGATTGTTGTATATTATGTTTTATGATATGTTTGGGGTAGGGGGTTGAAATTCAGATGACTGATATTACTATCATTTTCACAAGCAGAGGGGACATACTGGAAGTTGTTTTTGTTCAAAGGTTAACTTTCACCACGCTGACTCTCCTTGTGCGGCAGTTCCAGTTCTTTTGCCGTATTCAGAGAAGGGAGAACACTCCATCAATCATGATATGCATAACGACAATACAATTTCAAATCATTTCCATTATGAGTCAGAAAACTTGCACCCCTGTGATTGTAAAATACAAATATAAAAGTAATCCTTTCACTTTACAGTAACTATATCAGAAGATTTAATGCAACTTTTTACCTGAAAGTTTATATTTTGCTGAAAGTTTTTGAGAACACATTAAACTTGTGAGTAGAGATTAAAATGTAAAAAAAAAGGCTTAGTATTTTGGTAGAATAGCAATGGTTCAAGAAACTTGATTTTCTGTTGTGACCTATTTTACTTTTGGTATAACAGCATCAGTGCAATACTGTTTTCGCCTTTCTTTTCTTTGATTTAGGCTGGCTGAGAATAGGAAAAAAATCTTTGTGACAAACTTGATGTAGGCCAGAATTAATGTAACATTTGATGATGGTTTTCTTTTGCTTAATATTTGTGTATGGGGTTTGGGAAGTATTTTGTCATCGGCATGGAATATTTGCATAACTGAAAAGTTACCAAAATAGAATGAAGCGAAAATACTGTGATGGTGATTTTCCTTGTTTTGCATGGGTTTCATCACATTTCTGTTTGCTTACTGAGTATTTTGATGAAAAATTAATAAGACAAGCCTACTAAGAGAACTTGCTCATATTTTAACTATAATGATAAAAGTATCGAAAGAATGTTAGATTTTTATTAAAGTGAATTAGATTTTTATTAAATTGAAGTGAATTGTTAAGCTGTCATTCTTGATTTGGCTTGAACAGTGATTCAATGATTTTTGCAAGTTTTACGTGCGTGTGTGCGTGAGTGTGTGTGTGCTAGTATGTGTACACCTGTGATTGTGTATGTGTGTGTGAGTGTGTACATTTTTGTATGGTATATAAAATGGGCTTCCAGTTACTGGTCTTTTGAGCTTGTTCATTTTATTCAGATATATTGGTGTAGGCAGGCACACAAGTATTTCTATATTTACAATTTAAGATGATTGATATTGTTGAATTTTTAAAAAAATTTCATTGCAGGCCATACTTAATTTTGTGAACATCATGTTTTAGCTGCATTCATGTGATTGTTTTAACTTCCATGGGGTCGTGCCTGTGGACTTGATTTGATGAATGATATTTATGTATGCTTTATTGCATGTGTACAGATGAGATCCCATGTCATGTATTTTTTTACAATTCTGTATTTCTCATTTTCTCCAAAGCTTTGAAGCATTAAAAATTTTAAGACTTTTTCTTGTCTTTAAATGTGTGGGCACGTTGCCTGTAAGGTCTGGATCTGTTCTTCCATCCACCGATCCACCGCTGAGAGCCACAAATAAAGTATCACTGAACCACACTGGATAATGGCAATATATTTATTGTTTCATCCCACATTACATTCTCACACGCATTCAATCCCATAATACAAATGTCATATAAACACAACCTATCCAGTTGCAGCCGATTCTTACAATGTGGTATTATCATCACCTGTTGTAACATGTACTAAAGTCAAATGCCATGCGAGTTCAATGAGTTCCTGCGTTTAGAGTCCATTTCATTGAGGCTTGTTGATTGGTAGCTAATCATAAAAAAACATACAAAAACCCCACTGAGCACATAATGTAAATCATAAATACAGATTCTGAACAAGTGTTAAATTATTGCATTATAAAATAAGAATATGGAACATAATCAGCAGAAAAATAACAAGCAATACTGAACAGCCAAGCACTATTTTTTTCCCCCTATGAACATTTCGGAGGCAACACTCCTCTTCCATCCACTCCTCCATCTGAACCTTATTTTATTTTACAAGTATTTACAGATTAAAGTAAGATTCTTCATTTACCCAAAACAGCGTGTGTGTTTGTGTGTGTGTTTGTGTGTGTGTTTTCCCTAGTATTACCATGTGGAATGGGAAAGAAAAAAAAAGTGCATCCTGGATAAAAAAAATCTTTATTCCACGAGAAAACTCTTCTTCCTAGACAAACACTTTAACCACGAGGCATCTCTCCACATATATTGCAAAACCACACCCCTGTGCAGTTCACTTTTTGCTTTTCAATTGCCTGGAACCGTGTGTGTGTGTGAAAAAAGAAGTCCAATACACTGACAAAAACCCTCATACTGCCACACCCAACCAACGATACAAGACAAAAGAACAACACGAATAAAGCACGACTTTGAGACTCTTAAATCCAGTCAACAGAAAAGACTATCGAAGCAAAACATGCGATATTGACCCTTCATTATGCATATCTCAACAAAATGAAAACACCTGCTGAGTGAAATAATTCCTTCTTGCCAGCTACCAATTCCATCTGATTTCAGCCAGCTATAAATATAATATGGGAGTCTTTAAAGGCCAAGTGAGAGAAGGAAAACAGCACCAGATACCTTTTTTTTTCCTTCTCTCACTTATGTTATTCATAAGAGTAATAGCAATAGTAACTGCTTGGTGCAGTGTTCAATAGCATGAAAGATGAAAAATGTTTTAACTGACATGATGGTCCAGTGCTGTTCAACTGGCCAATGAATGTTTGCGATTATGGTAATTCCCCTGGCCCATTAACAAACAGAACCAAATTGAAACAATCTCCCGGTGTTCATGACGATCAGAACACACAACACTAACCCAACACCAATATTCCTCATAACAAAAATTAAAAAACCCACTGTATCTTAAAAGTCCCACAAACACTCATGGCACATATTTATCAAAGAATGAAGAAATTAAAATGGGGAAGCAAGCAGTACACTTTTCTCATAAGCATACTCTCTGCAAAAAGAAGTAAATAAAACCATGTTACTCCAAATTTTAGACACAAACCCTCTCTCCCTGTCCCCTTAAAATGGACATATTTACTTATCCTAGCTGAGGATCACACCAAAGGCGGAGGGAAAAGTCTCAGATCAAACAAAATCAAAGCACGATTCCCAACACAGCGGGAATGTCAATTTTCTTCTACTTCTTCTTCTGCCGAACAATGGCCACAATCAACCAACTGATCTGCCTTGGTTTTGAGTGTGCATGTTAGGTTAAAAACTGGCTAAAACAGGACAGCAGATTTAGCTGTGAATGCCCAAGCATCCCTCATTTCTATGCCTGAGCCAACACTGGCTATGTCATTTTGATTTCATGGTCTGCTGCATGGAATTGAATCCTCAGAGTTCACACAACTTCAGCGATGGAGATGGATGGATAGCAATTTACATGGAACAAGTCATTAACACATTTATATATATGCTGCTGGTTTTTAACAAAACAGTTGTAAAGCTCTCGGAAAGCATCACAACAGGAGACAGACAGCGAAATTGCATCATCCAAGATTATTAACCATTTCCCAAACAAAAAGTTTACTTTTTAACATGACAATTTTTGATACAGTATTATTTGCCACCAGAAAATTTTACATGAACAAATAAAACATCAGCCATGTCGGATTACTGGCCGAGTTGAGGGGAGAAAAAAGGTGTCTGACTTGTTCACTAAAGGGAGATCAGAAATGCACATTTACCTGGTTATTGAGATTTTTACGCAATGAAATAGGTGAAAACAGATGTCTAGAATTTTATGTGAGGTCTGCTATTTTGTGTGAGTGTGTGTGTGTGTGTAAATTCAATATCTTAGCTTTCCAAAAATACATGCACAGTTGGTTTCTTAGGTGTTTTTCGCCATGACCAGGAACTCAGCTGCTGCTGGTGTTCTCCAGGAGGGAGGTGCGTGGACCAGGACCAAATAGCAGAGTCAGGACTTGTTTGCAGTCTGCAGATGGAAAGCATTGGATTTCTTTGATCAGCTGCAGACAAAGAGAGCTGCTTGAGAAGATCTCTACAATGAAATGACAGTGCTGACCAATCAGATAATGTAATTTGATTTGTTAAAAGCTAAAATAGTAAAAGAGCCAGCAAACTGAAGGGAATAGGTCATCAAATCACAGGCATACACACACTTACTTTTTATCTACCTAAGGAGATATTTTACACATCCACCTATCCAATACATTCTCTTCGCTACCATGTAAAATACAAGAAACACGTCACATCTGGACTCCAGAACCTGCTGACTGAACAGTATTTTGTTACAACCATCTGAAAACAAAGTGCCAAAGTTCAAACCAGTAAGGTACAGTACCTGAGTATGTACACACATGCTGCTTCAGTCAGTCTGAGATAAATGAAGTGTCGCCCGTCTTGGGGCACTGATAACACGCTCTTTTCTAAGCTAAGGTAGTGCAAAAACTATAGCAAATGATCAACTGAAAAAGGACAGGGGGTGGAGGTGGGGGCAGAGGGAAAGTTTCAATAAAATGTACTCTGCACATAAGACCACAGTCAATCAAGTATTCAGCATGGCTTTGTTTGCATGTTGAGGGATATTCCAGTCAAAAGTCTTGGAATGTACTGTTTGTTGTTGTATGTGTGACACAAGTCGGTCCGTCCAACTGTGGTGTCCATACTTGTGTCTGACAGTCCAACAGCCACCAGCTGTGTGTCCATACTTGTGTCTCTGACAGTCCAACAGCCACCAGCTGGGTGTCCATACTTGTGTCTCTGACAGTCCAACAGGCCACCAGCTGTGTGTCCATACTTGTGTCTGACAGTCCAACAGCCACCAGCTGTGTGTCCATAAGCACAGCTACGCAGCTTCATATAAGGAACACTTCTGAACATTTGACAAGGCACAAATGTTAGAAGTTCAATATCACAGGTGATTAATCGTTTACAAAGCTGGTCTTCTGCAAAAGCAAGGCTCAGTAGGTCTGCAACTATAGTTTTCCTTTCGGTACCAAGGGCGATAATATGACACCGACAGCGCACTAAATATAGCAGGCTGACCTCACTTCCAGCCACACGTTGGCTTAGTATTTTTATGCATGATTTTGGAAGCTATTCCTCTGATATTTTCAACCAAAACAGAGTCTGAATATCGAGGATAGTTATTTCACCAATCAAAGGAGCTTGAAGATCTTAATACCGGTAGAGGCAGCACATATTCGGCTTCTTCTCTCATAAATAATAGGGCCTAAACGAGCCAGAAACCACGGCAGGCCTGTTAACCTGTGGGCGCGTCAGGGGGAGACAGTATTTCCCAGTTAAGGTTCATTGTTCTCCATACATGAACCATGAGCACAAAAAGCTCCCAACCCTGAAGGACAGAATATGCAATGTGTGATTATTTCCTTCCTGCAGTCAGGTTTGGAGGCAGGGGAGTGATTTCAACAATTCATGTAATAACCTCAGTAAGTACATCCTGAGATTTCCATGCATTAGAAAATCCTGATCTAGAAGCATTTTGCCAGGTGGAATAAAATAATACACAAATCCTCTAAAAGAGCAAACAAAATAATATTTTCCAGCCAAATATGAAGGCTTATTTTCTCTTTTGCCTGATGGAAAATATGGTAATATTTCCTGGTTTTAGTGACGCTACCTTGATAAAGAGGAACTGAACTTGCCTCTGAACATGAATAACACTAACATACAATAAAATATTTTCAAAATATTCTAAGCTAACACTGGTAGTTTCTAGAAAACCATTCTGTAGTTTCTTTTTAAACCTCGTCAGGTATGGGGAAAGGAGAGGGGGAGAGCAAGAGAAAGAAGTGTGTCATTTTCAGTGCCGAGTTCAATCTCAAATATCAAAACAGTTCTGACATGAAATCTAATTCATCAATTGTACACATCTGGCATTCCCAGTCCAGGCTTGAATGACTGCAGAAATCTCAGTAACAAGATTCAAGAACCAAACCGCACCAACCAAACATTCATGCCACACAACTGTGGTTTTGAAATATTCTCTTAAAGCAACAGTGGAAAGTGCACCTCTCAGGAAGCTAATAACCGACACAGAGTACGTGTTAGCATACATTACATGAACACACAGACACATCTAAACATACTTTTCATTACATGAACACACAGACACATCTAAACATACTTTTCGAACACAAACAGAGAGAAGGGAGAGTCAAAAGCACACAAAATACATACAATGCACTTTTAACAACAGGCACGCTTGATGGACAGTGGAAATCAACGCTTGCTTTGGCTAATGATTCGGTCACAATGTCATGGTTTTTGGTCAGTGTTCTAGTTTTCTCTTTGTTTGTTCGTTAATCATATCATTTTAATTTGGGATAATTATATATGTACACAGTTGCATTATTGTATTGTTAAGGTATGTATGCAACACATCCAGCATATCAAAGCTGTCCCTGTATTGTTAAAAAAAAAAGATACATAAAAGTACAAATATATTAAAAGGCAGAGGAGACCTGACATCCAACAGGACGCTGTACAACAAAAGAAGTGTGTATATATATATATCAATAGTCCAAGTTAACTCATGACATAATACAGGTCTGCTGTTCTGTACAGTATTCACAAGATCATGGAATTCACAAACTCTTTCAACAGCCCTCCCCCATGGCTTCACCCCCCCCCATTTCCCATCTCAAGCACGCACAACAAACACCGATAGCATGCATCTACCAAACTGACCCATGGTAACTTGTATACATCAACAACAGGGGTTTTTTTTCTCAGAAAATATGCCAGTAAAATAACAGCATGCTCCCCACAGAATCAAACTGAACCATAACTTTTCGGTCAAATTTAAAAAATCAGAAGCTGTGAGAGCATTTTCAATCTTCATCAACAAGGTAAAAGAACCATACAGATGTCAAGACATTTCACAAAACTCAGAGGATTTCTGAAGAATAAGTGCAGCTGACCAACAACAACAATTTAAACTAAGTTAAATTAGCATACCTCTTGGTCTGTGTTACTTGCATTCAGGCATTGTCAGCATTCTATATTTTCTTTTCTAAAAATGTGTAAAAAAAACCACAAAAACACTGAAACAATGAATACAAGCAATTTTGACAAAAACTACAAAGAAAACAGAAATGTCCTCAAGAGAGTGTACAACCAGGCTGAAGTGTACAACCAGGCTGAAGTGTACAACCAGGCTGAAGTGTACAACCAGGCTGAAGTGTACAACATGCTGAAGTGTACAACCAGGCTGAAGTGTACAACATGCTGAAGTGTACAGTACAACCAGGCTGAAGTGTACAGTACAACCAGGCTGAAGTGTACAGTACAACCAGGCTGAAGTGTACAGCCAGGCTGAAGTGTACAAGTACAACTGAGGTCTTCATTAGGAGTGAAGCATCAGTGGTTTTACAGGCCTACAAAGACAACACAAAGCATCAGTGGTTTTACAGGCCTACAAAGACAACACAAAGGCTCCAAACTGCATGCTCCAGTCTTTCATACTCTTCTCCTGTCTGTTTCCTCTCTTACTCTGGCACCAAGACGATCTTCCTGTTCACAGTGCATGAACAACTCTTGTGTTTTTATGACTCTCAGTACACAGTTTAACAGGTAAAATGCGCAATTTTTACAGGTGAATCAATTTCAAAGACATACGCAATCGCACCCATACATGCATATTTAATCACTCTTAAAAGCCTTTTAAGCAGATTGAAGACACATGATAAAAGAATAAAAAGAAAATGTTTGTATTTTCCCCCACATGATTAAAAATAATTTGCATAGGCATAAGAAGCACAGGATATGTTAGAGCGGAAAAAGACAGGTTTTTCTTTTGTTTGTTTAAGCGCTTAAGGATGAAATATAGTTTTATCTCTGACAGAGTGAAAAACAAAAGGTGAAGGCACACACCTGGAAGAGAGGCTCCAGCAACATGTTGTGTGGAAAGTGTGCACATGCATTCCTTAGGTTACAGTATGCACGTGTCCCAAGGACCTACTTCTCTATTTCTGTCAAACAGCAATTTTCTAACAGACTCCCCCTAAAAACTACAACAAGAAAACAACAAAAACCCACCAACCACCTAAAGGAAAAAAACCAACCCATTTTGTTACTTGCGAGGAAGGAAGTAAGACATGTACTGAAGTAAACCTGGGTAAGTAACTGACACGCAGTACACACAAACACACAGCACAAATTTCCCATTCGTTGTGAGTAGCACATCAGGTGTGCAATGGAGCCAAGGCTGTTGTTGATTTGCACGTGCCTTAGATCACATGCACTTTTGTTTGTTTGTGTGTGTTTGTTTGTTTGTTTGTTTGTGTTTGTCCCCTGACTGCTACATATTGGCACTGATTTCATTTCATGATTCATCTTTACATCTCATACTTGTCAGGCTACAGAGAGTTATAAAATGTTCTTCAATGCATAGACAGTGAGCAATTCTAAACATACAGACATGAAATAAAACACACAAAAGGCCCACTACTGCAGATGCTCTATAATCATCATCGTTTGAATGAATATTTCATTTGAAAGCCCAGTAAGAAGTAACATCATTCATTCAATCTGATTACGTCTAGTGTTGTCTAATAGTAATACCACAAACTTTTTATGGAAATGATTCAGAACAATATCTACTTTCATATTTTACCTGGAATTGAATAAAATTTGTGTGCAGTTTACACAAGAACAGCTTGTAGATGATAAATTATGAATGTGAATCACCAATTACCATTGTTTTCTTTTCAACTTTACTCCCTATCTTGAAACTTAAAATCTTCCATACCTTTGTGGGTAAGGGGAATTGGGGGGTAAAGAAGAAATGAACAACCATATTCACATACTGGCACTCACACACACTTCTTTTGCATTGAGAAAAAGGTCAAGCCAAGTATTGGCACAATATCTGTATCTGTTAGTGAAGTCATCAAAATGTGTGAGTTACAAATACAGTCAAACCATACACGTTCACAACTTCAGTCACCACTCACACAAAC
Source organism: Urosalpinx cinerea (assembly GCA_034780015.1). Lineage (NCBI taxonomy): Eukaryota > Metazoa > Mollusca > Gastropoda > Neogastropoda > Muricidae > Urosalpinx > Urosalpinx cinerea. Next base: position 10,785 of record JAVDPJ010053238.1, read on the forward strand.
AGTTGCATTTCAAACAGCGTCAATGTGGCACTTGGACAGGAACCATGGATTTAAGCAGAAGTCAGACATGATGCAAGTTCCATTGGTCTGAACAGGATTTTCTGTTTGTTTGTGCGTGTCACAGGGTCCCCACACAATCAGACATGACACCCACTCGGGATGCACACGACCTGTTTGTGCATCACCCAATGTAGTCCGAGCTGCGGGGAAGGACAGTGGACAGAGCACTAACCAACACACTCACTAATGCACTTTGTGTCACAACGTGATCTGGATTTGTCAGCTCCCTTCAAATCACGGAAGTCTGAATCGAATCAATTTTCTATATATTCACCTCAGCAGTGTACTGATCAATTGTGGACACCAACTGGTTCCTTGAGAGGAAGCCGACATTTAGGAGATAAGTCTTACACCCCCATCTTGCAAGTATCATGAAGCAAGTCACAAAGCGTGTTATCTCCCTTGTCACACAGGCTGACATTTGAATATCCCTGATTGAAGTGTAGATGAGCATACGCAGTCTGGTGATCTCCGACAAACTTGAACATAAGTGCACAGGGGTTGCATATACCTCGCCTGAACATTGAGAAGATGATGTATTCAATAGTGAGAAGACCACTAAGCCATGCCATTCACTCGTGTAGCTTCTTACATTTCTTCAGTGTCACTGAAATAGTGGCTTTTTTCAATGTCACTGAAATAGTTTTACACACTCATACTCCCAACATTCCCATCACAAGATCTGCTCCTGATTAACTCAATGCAGAAGTCAGCATTCCAAGGTAGAAGTGCTTCCTCCATGGAATAGATCTTGAACAGCAGAAACAGGGCAGACAAAGAAACAGAAGACGCCTTCATCTCCTCAAGGACACCATCAGAATATTCCTTGTGTAGCAAGTTGTCCAAGATGAGACCTACATGAGCACAGTCCTGCTGATGAGCTAAAGGGGGCAGACAGCTAAAGTGGTTGAGCGTCGGACTTGTAATCCTAGGGTACCAAGTTCGATCCGCGGTTGAGTCGTTCTGTACAGGGGGATTTCCCCCCCGGAGTTCACTGGTTCTGACCCCATTCCTAAAGTCCTTCGGATGAGACTTTAAACAGACGTCCCGTGTATATATGCATGCAGAAGATCAAACAAGCACATTAAAGATTCCGTAATCCATGTTAGCAAATCGGTCGGTTGCGGAAACACAAAAATACCCAGCATGCACCCAAGGCTTGACACAGTGGGTTATGCAGCTGGTCAAGCAATCTGCCTGGCAGGTGTGGTGTGGCATGTATGGACTGTTCCGAATTACACCTCCTAGGGAAAACTGTGAGGTCTGTGGCACAGTGGGGGTGCTGGTGGTGGGGAGGTGAGCAATGCCGTGTGCTGAGAGTCGCACCATGGGCAGGGAGGTCACTCCACAGCAAAGCCACAGGTCTCCTCCACCGCACAGGTCACCTTGGACAGGAACTTCTCGTACGTCTCGTACGGAGGGAGGTCCAGGCGGTTAAAACTGGTCAACACAACAGAAACAAAGGTCACAAAGTCTTGCTTACAAAAGAAAAGTAAACATACCAAAGCCACAAACAAAATCAAAGAAAGAAAGAAAGAAAGAAAGAAAGAGAGAGAGAGAGAGAGAAAGAAAGAAAGAAAGAAAGAAAGAAAGAAAGAAAGAAAGAAAGAAAGAAAAGCAAACATACCCAAGTCAAAGCCAAAATCATAATTCAAATACACACATAAACTGGTTAGAACAAGATAGAGACATGGTTTAAAATTAAAACGAGACACAACCTATCATCACTGGAAAAAAATAAATAAAATAACCTTGAAATTAAAACTGAAATTACACACACACACACACACACACAAGATGCCTATCTCTAAAAAAAAAAAATCCAAATATAAGACAAACTGACTTTGAGTTGGTTTTGTTTGTGGAAGGTATTTTTTGCTTCAATTTTTTTATTTCTACTTCATTCTGCTTCTAGTGAGTACGTAGGTAGGTAGGCATATATTTATAGTCAAGGCAGACTTCGCTGCATGAAATTTGGGCTGCTCTTCCCTGTGAGAGCGTGTTGCCATAGTACGGCACCACCCTTTTTTTCTGTGTGCATTGTGTTTTTGTTTAGCTATCAGTGTGGGTTTCTACAGAATTTTGCATTGTGTATTTGTTTATCTATCAGTGTGGGTTTCTACAGAATTTTGCTAGGGATAACTCTACTCTTCTGAGTTTTCAGATTTTTTTTCTTCAGATTTTCCCAAGGAGGTGTCACAGCATTCGAAATATTCCACACACGCTACGCTACACCACACCTGCTAAGCAGATGCTTGACCAACTGCATAACCCAATGCACTGTATCAAGCCTCGGGTGCACGCTGGGTATTTTCGTGTTTCTGCAACCCACCGAACGCTGACATGGATTACAGGATCTTCAACGTGCATACTTGATCTTCTGCATGCGTATACACACGAAGGGAAATAAGCCACTAGCAGGTCTGCACATAAGTTGA
>JAVDPJ010054348.1:0-13255 GCA_034780015.1 Urosalpinx cinerea
AAGGGAAATAAGCCACTAGCAGGTCTGCACATAAGTTGACCTGGGAGACTGTAAAAACCCCCACACTTATTTCACCAGTACAGGCGCTGCCGAGATTCGAACTCACGACTTCAGGACCATCGTGATTAGAAGTCAGTCGCTTTATCCACTTGGCCATGGCGCCCGTCAAACATACACAATGCAGACCAGAGTGCAGACTGAATAGAAATGAGTAGCGCTGCACTTTGGCGATGCGCTCGGCAAGACTGCCGCACCCGGCCCGAATTTCACACAGAGAAAATGTGCCTTGATAATAAAGTATTTATAATAATTATACCATACCATACCATACCATACCATACCACACGGTCAGTTGCCACGACCGCTATGCCACCCTCAATTAAAACGGAAGGCCCAGGAGCAATGCTAAAAATAGATTTGCAGCTGATTGCAGCCAATGAAGTGGCGCCTTTTTGAATGATTTCCTTCATATTCATACGCAGGACTGTAATCATGTGAAACGAACCAAGAGAAACATAATAAGGCATAAAATCATTCATAAACATGATCAGTTTCTAGACATAGTAGTTAATTCTAGTTAATGCAGTGAGTACAACAATTAAAAGTCAATTTATATGCTGCTTTATTGATATTTCCACTTTGGACTTAACTGTTTATCGGAAGAAGAAGGCTACAAGTGAGGTAAGTGTCCCGCGCGCATCGTGAGAATTTTGAATGCTGAGGAATTATCTGAAATGGTAAGAAAATATTTACTTAATTGTAATGTTTTATGGCTATGTGGTAATATGTGTGTGCGCATGGTTACTAGTAAGCGAAGGTTTAAGAAAACTGCATTATTTTGTTCCGCGCATAGTTGATGATATTGAGGCAAGTATTCGTTTGAATAACGAGCTGTTTTCGCGGCGTTATACACGCCATCGGTGATGGTCTGACAAAGAAAGCAAAACGAACGCTGGAACTGAGCCTATGCTAGACGATGCCACTTGAATGTATTACAGTGTCTGAGAGAGTTTAAATTAATATATTAGATTTTAACGTTAACAACAACTTTCATCAACACATGTTGATTAAGCTAGGACTGTAGAAAGTGGGTCACGGTGTGTTATTTTTGTGGACTGCTTCTGTGCTATTGCTACTAAAGTCAGTAGCAACCAACGCCGACGCTGATTGGGCATTGGTTAAGCCAATTGAACTCATCTTAGATGTCATCACTTTCAGTTTCGTCTCCCACTAACATTCTGAACACATCTCTCACTGAGCTAGTCTCCAGCCACTGTCATTCCAGTCTCTCTCGACTCTTATAACAGGTTTATCTATGCACTATGCAGACTTTCCTGCAGATCTGACCTGTAAATTCTTCAGCTTTTGTTAATCTTGTTCATTTTACTTTGGGTCTTTGTATGATTATAATAATTATTAATTAGGATTTTTTCCCCCCTTTTTCTTTCCTTTCTTGGGGCCCGACCCCTTCCCTGTCATGAATTTAAAGACACAGCTGGGATATATAACGTGGGGAGCAGGCTGCTCTGATGTTTTATTCAAATTTCTCGTTACTTCAGCTATTTACTTGGCTGAAACATTGCACAGATATCAGACACTATGTTTAGAAAAATGAAGAATCTTTACTTAAGAGAATGATTGCTGTTTTAAAAAAATAATTTTATTCCTGCTACCGCGTTGAGAGTGCGTCCTGTGCAACCCGATGCATTGGATCGGATGTTATGGCTTTAAGGGGAGGGTGATTGTGTGCTGTCAAGCTAGGTGCTGTTAGTTGCGTATCCTTTTTTTCTTTTTATCTCAAGCTTTCTAGTTTCTTTCTCTCCCCCCTTTTTTTGGTCTCCAGTGTCCATTTGCTTGCCTTTAAAAAAAAAGTAAAACTGAAATAAACTTGATAGTGGTATTGGCTAATCGTGTCACAAAATAAACAACATAGTAGATACAAGCCAAGTAGTGAAGGGGTTAAATAACGTTAAGTCGCTGCTGCTTTAGTGCTTACTAACAAATAACGTCCAGATTAATTTTCTGGGTGTGTTAGCATTTGTATATTAACGGCCGCATTTGATTTATGTGGATGTGGCCTTGAACATTTTCTAGTACTCTTTCAATTGGTAGTTGTGTTACTAGAATTGTCATACACTAGCTATTGTCTGTTGCATCAGAGCTATATTTATAGTAATGGCTAGTCCATTGTTCTGTGTGATCATAAACATTAAAACTTTTTTCTACTGACTGGGGAAATAGTGCCATAAGTTAGAAGCAAGAGCTTTGAAAATTTGCAGTGTGTTTATTCAGTACATTATTAATAATCGTGTGCCCAAACTTGAAGACTATAGTATATGTTTGATTATTTTAGTAAGGATGAAGTGTTTCTTGTTCCTCTGTACCTATTGTTTACCTGTATGCTAGTTGATGGGTAGCGTAAGAACCATTGTCTTGGTGTGTGCATGTTTTGGGAGACTTATTGCCTCCCTTGATTGTTAAAATAGTTTATCTCCTAGCCTTACCTCTTCTTAGTACTGTTTCATCTGTTTGTTCTGTGGCGTATTCAAGTCAAAAAGGCTCTGCCAGTGCCAGTCGTGAATAAAAAGCCAGTTTGTGTTTGCAGTTCCTCCAACTTTGCTTCTGTTTGTACATGTAGATTGATGAGTATAAGAACCACTGGGGCTTTTCTTTTCGAGAAAGTGTTTCTGGTTGTTCGTCTGTACCTATGGCTATTGTTTACCTGTATGCTGGTGGCTAGCATAAGTACCATTGTCTTGGAGTTATGTGCCTTTGTTGCGGGAAGACTTATTACCTCCCTTGATTATTTTTGAAAAATCTCCCAGTAAACCAAGGTGCAAGGGATTTTTAAATTGCAATTTGCCTAGTACCGAGTGGGTTAATAAGCTGAAAAATATGCAATTATTTCATTTCGGGGTTAAAAAAAAAAAAAAAAAATATAAAGTTATATTTTAGTGTGCTGAATCTGGTAAAACAGAAAGGGACCAGTGGTTAGCCTTGAACACTGTTTCAAATCTTTATTTGTATGCTACATGAATGATAGTGAATATCAAGTCAGATTACAAATTGCCATCACATTGTTGATTTATGCTTGTTACTGTGTAGAAATTCATTCAGGAAATAAATGGTCCTGTGTGAAAAGTTCAAATGTTTTCAAACCTTTGGCTTTACTAAGTATTAACATTGAACATTTTCTTTTCAGGTAAGTTTTTAAAAGATGTATGGAAAGATCATCGTCATAAAGAGGTCTGGTGCGGATGGCGCACACTTTCCTCTAGTAGCAACGATCTGCAAGTTTGGAAGGTGAGGCATTTGTTATATCAATATATGTCGTGTACATTTATGAGATTCCTCATGTAGCTCTGTACATTTTCAGTTAATTAATCTGCTAAACCATATTTAACTAATTTTATAATTTTCATTGTTTCATGGCAGCCATTTGTCATATTACATGTGAGGCTAATATTTTGGTAAATTGCATTTTTTCATTAATTCATGTCAATATCTTTGTAACAGCGCATTGGGTTATGCAGTAAGGAGCAGTTACTAGCTTATTAGGGAAAGTAACCTGATTATACTACAGACTGTTATCGTGCTGATATGCTTATTTAATTAGATTGGTAGAGCTACAATATTTACTTGATATTCTAAGTTTAAAATAAACTAGGTCCATTTGCTTAGGTGGTTTCCTGCATATGATTAATAGAACAGGCACCACTGTACTCCACCAAAGGGACCCAGTAGAAATCCTGAAATGCTAAGTCTCCTGGTTGTCGGGGCCCATGATAGCTGTGTCAGAGTATCACTGATGAAAGTGTTTCCAGAATGTAAGATGAGTGTATTCAATTTACTCTACATGTCTGAATCAGAAAGGAACATGTTTTTACTTGTCTTTTGTGTGTATGTGTGTGTGTTTTCAGCTGAGTCACTGTTAGTAATAGTATGAATGCACACACGTGCATGCATGCATACATGATGATTGAAATGATGATGTACACACACACAAAGCATGCGTGCGCGCTCGCACACACTCACACTCACACACACACACACATACATTATGATGTGGTGCGTTGCATACAATGTTAATGTCTCCTAACACAGCAGAATGTTGGAACAGGTCCACAGAATGCGATATCCGCATCCAACTGCCAAGTGTATCCAGGGAACACTGCACCCTGACCATTGACAACAATGGCCGGGTAAGTCAAGTCTTAAAACGTTTGATCATGTATTATATATTCAGTATAGTGTAACTGTAACAAAGTCATACTAAATGATTAAGTAGATACATGCTTTGCTTTCCTTGATACGGTATTTGAATTTTATTAGAACTGTCAGATTTTTATTAGCACTTCTATGACAATGAAGAGCAACTATTAGAACTAGAAAAGAGTAAGAAAACTTAGATTCACACCTTTTGCAATTTTTGGCACCTGGGATTATGAAGTTTGAGGTGCCCATTACTTCGGCAGCTAGTGGTTTTATATGCCTTTTCTTGTTCTTTGGTGTTTTTTGTTTGTTTTTGTTATAGTTTAGTTTTATTGATTGTAATATATGGCTGTCTTTATATGTAGGTCCTTTTATCTTTATATATAGCCTGTAGGTCTATTTCTTTTAACCTATTGATAAATGTGATACAAATATTTGATTTGACACTGTCAAATTTTTGTCTTAGTGAGGCTTTAACAATAACAATACATATATATGGTTTTTAGTGGTCGCCTGAGCTACAAGTAACTGCAGAATAAAGATTTTGTAAATTAGTGTTTCCTATGTATCCTGGGACTAGCTGCAAGTCCAGCAGCTATTTTTAGGGTCTCCTATTGCAGACTTTTAACTGGTAACTAAATTTACTGTTATTGTTACATTGGACATCACCCTTGTGTGTGCAGGCTTTTATCACTAACCTAAGCGACCTAAACCCCATCAAGGTAAATGGGTCTAAGGTAGCCGAATCGCAGCCTTTGGGCCATGCTGATGTGATCACTATCACTGACCGAACCTTCCGTTTTGAGTTCATGCCTGGCTCCAAGCACTTTCCCAGCAAGAGCGGCAAATCCCCCAAAACTCCAGGCAGGTCTCCAGGCAAAACGCCCTGCAAGATTTTGACTCCCAAGGTGAGTGGTTTTATGCAGATTTTTGTTTTGTTTTTGTTACACATTTCTTGCATTTTCTCCATCTTGTCTCTCTATCTTTTGGTTTTAAACCTTTATTTGATCCTAGTACCTATATCTGTTATCATTTTGAGATTGTGTGCTTTGTGAAAACCTGAATGACAGAAACTATACACAGGTTTATCACTGAACTTGTTTTGCAGATAGCTGTTCTTTCCAATTTTTCTCTTTCTCATGTCTCTCTTGGGTGTGTTATAAAATAGTTCTCGAAGCTGAAAATGTAACTTGTAAGGGCTTGGGGTCCAAATTACTACAGCAGGGATAATTTTTAAAAATTATAAAAAATATTTCTAAAAAGCAAACAAACAAGTGCTTACCTGAGTGATATGTTCATAGACACATCCAGCTCTTGAAATGTTCATTTAAGAAAGGGAGCCATTTTTCAAGTGTGCTTATCATGTTGATCATGGTGCACGTGTGGCAGGGACAGATAGCTCATTTGGTAGAGCAGTCAGACTTGGGATCACAGGTTCACAGTGCTGTTTTTAAGCCAATCTATGGAGGGGGTTTACCCTCAGAGCTGACATTGGTTCTGACTCAGTTCCTCTGCATGGCTTTTGGATGAGGCTACAAACCAAGGTCCCATGTATGCACAAATGTAAAAGATGAATTATGCAGGTTAAGGATCCTGTAATCCATGTCGTTTGGTGGGTTGTGGAAACACAAATATATCAAGGTTTGGGTCAAAATTAGTACCTGTCATCTCTTCTCTTCTTTTTTTTCTTCTTTTTTTTTTTAACGTGTTAGCCCATGCTTAAATGTTAGCTTCAGTTATCGAACTAACAGTGTATTTTGTTCTAGTGATAAAAACATCTGTGATAATCGGATTGTTTTTAGCATGCGCTTTGATGCTTCTCTGTGACTTTTAATCCCCCTTCCCTCCCACATTGTGGACAGCTTTTCCCTTTGTGATACGCAGGCCAAGCCGCCCACCCCAACAAGTGCGAAAGTGTCTCCGAAGAAACCTTTGTCTCCTCGTTCGGACAATGTCATCCCCACCACTCCAAGCCAGCCGCTGAAAGCCAAGCCGTCCCCTGGGAGCAGCGGTAAGAAAAGGAGTCCAGCCAACAACAGCCAGAACCAGACCCCGAAGAAGGCCTCGGACCCTCTGGACCTGCTGTTGGATGGCCTGTCTCCGGCCACCTTCTACAAGTAAGACTGGGACACGCTTCAGTCTATATCTGAGTGGAATTGTTCCGTACTGATCTAAGGAAATTGTGGGCAGACTTTTGTGAACGAAATCTGTTCAGTTATTTTATTTTTGTCCTTAAAAATGTTCAGATGTTTCGCTTTGAAATTGACTTCACAAGAAAAAGGAACCATTAAAATTCACTTAACCCCTTTACTGCTATTATGTTTTGCTATAGCCAATGCTGAGACAATTTCCAATCAACAATGTGGGGCTATAGAGAAAGATCGTTGTTACATGTCGTACGTGGACCATCAACAGCCATTGCTGAGCCACATTTCATGACGTATGTGGTACATCATCAGCACAGTGTAAAGGTTAAAGAAAGGAGGAAAAAAGATGAGAGAAAAAAAGAAAGAGAAAGATTCACACTTTATGTGATGAATTTGAGGCAGAGTTGTAAGATGTTTGGAAATATCTGATTGCAGGAAGGCCACACCAAACAAAGCTCGGCCAAGCCCTATCGTATCTGTGGCATCTCGTTCCCCGAAAAACAAGGTTGCATCGCCAAAGAAGGGGAAAACGAGAACTCCAGCCATGAGTGGGAAGGTACAGTATTTTGCTTCAGCATGTGGAGGAAATATGTTTGGCGCTCTAAAAGGCACATTCTTTAACAAACAATGCACCAGAGTCCTTGGTGAATCATGACAATGATTTATGCTGACTGATCAACATTCCTTTTGATGAATTTTATTCCCAGATTCAGAACGATTGTTGAAAATAATTGTGTCAGTTAAAGTGGAAGGAGAACTCGTCTGCTTAAAACAGACATTTTTTAGCATGGGAAGGGAATTTTTTTTTTTTCTTTCTTGTTTGTTTCGTCTGATGAAAACAATTTTTGTTGAAAATTCCCTTGTTTTGTATTGTTTAATTAGAAAGTGTCACTGCACACTTTTGTCTGGTGTGTTTATCTGTTTTCTGGTGATTGTTGAAGTGACACAGCAGTCTGTTTATAGGACTTTCTTCAGTGTGTAATTCACTATCTTTTGACATTTTTTCTCACTTGTAAAATTATTTTCTTCCGTGTCATCAGCTCTAAGTGCTCGGGGCTCTTAGGAAGACCTTCAGCACACACACACACACACACGTATGAAGATGAAGAAAACAAAAGTTTAACATGTACTAATGTTTTTTTTCTGTGTAAGTGTTTATTGCTCTTTTATTTACGTTCCAGTAACTTAAAGAGAGAGAAAAACTCACAAAGAAATGTGAACATGGCTGCTTGCAGGTTATCCCAGGCAGTCCGTTCAATCCAACGTCCAAGGAACTGCGCAAAAGCATTTCTGATTTGCGCCGCAAGTCTCGGCCTCTTCACGAGGAGAATCTGTCCCCACAGGCAGCTTTCCTGAAAAAGCGAGTATCCTTTGGACCCAAGTTGAGCCCAGAACAGTTTGACAGGAACTTACCCCCAAAGACGCCGGTGAAGAAAGGAGCAGCTCCGAGGAGATCACTGCCTTCCTCTAAGAGGAAGTCAGTAACTGGCCCCATCAAAGAGGAGGGAAGTCCTGACATCTTTGCCAGCCAGCCCACTCCTAAAAGAAAATCTGGCTCGCCTTCACCTAAGTCAGCCAAAAAGGCCAAGCTTTCTACTCCAAAAAGCACCAGTTCATCTCCAAAAGCTGTTTCGCCCAAAAAGACGACTCCTTCACCAAAGGCTGCATTGTTCAAAAAGACACCTAGCCCAGCAGCCAAAAAGTCCCCCAAAGGAAAATCGCCATCGGCATTAGCACTGGCTGGCACCCCGCATATCCCTCAAGCAGCCAGAGGCTCCAGGAGTTCCAGTCCTGCTTCTGCTAAAAAGTCGCCCGTTAAGGTGATGACCCCAAGAAGCAGAAGTGCCAGCCCTGCTAGCTCTGCCAAGAAAGCACCAGCAAAGTCTCCTGTGAAGGAAACGGTTGCTCTAGCAGTGGTGTCCACACCACCATCTGTCAAGAAATCTCCAGGTGGTAGAAGTGCCAGTCCAGCTGCCAGTAAAACCCCAGCAAAGGACGCAGCCAGCTCACCAGTAGCCAAGAAGACTCCAACAAGGTCATCTCCAGTGGCTTCTGTTACAAGTACTCCAACATCTTCGAAGAAGACGCCTGCCAAAAAGACACCCAGCAAATCACCCGCAGCTAGTCCAAGAAGCAGAAGTGCCAGTCCTGCTACCGTTAAGTCTCCTGCAAAGAAAACTCCCAGCAAGTCACCCATTTCAAGCCCCAAGAGCAGAAGTACATCAGACCTTAAAACACCAGTAAAAGCAGTTGAAACTGAGCCAGTTTCTACAGCATCAGCCAAGAAAACTCCAGCCACAAAGACACCCAGCAAGTCGCCTGTCTCCAGTCCTAGGAGCAGAAGTGCCAGTCCAGTTAAAACTCCAGCCAAGAAGACCCCAAGCAAGTCACCTGTCTCCAGCCCTAGGGGCAGAAGCGCCACTCCAGCGAGTAAAACTCCAGCCAAGACCCCAAGCAAGTCACCTATCTCCAGCCCTAGGGGCAGAAGTGCTAGCCCAGGAGGTAAAACACCTGTTAAAACTCCAGCCAAGACCCCAAGCAAGTCACCTGTCTCCAGCCCTAGGGGCAGAAGTGCTAGCCCAGGAGGTAAAACACCTGTAAAATCTCCAGCCAAGACCCCAAGCAAGTCACCTATCTCCAGCCCTAGAAGTCCAGCAGCTAAAGCAAATGATTCTCTGACCAGAACTCCTGCTGCTGCGGCAGTTTCAACTCCTGATAGGGGAAGATCAGCTACAAAGAAGACTCCTTCCAAGCCAGCATCATCCAAGAAGACACCAGCGAAGAAAACCCCACAGAAATCACCTGTTCGTAGCCCAAGAGCTGTGGCAGCCACTCCCAAAGGCGTAGCTGAGGTACAGAGCACCCCAGCTTCCGTCAAGAAGACTCCCCCCAGGTCACCTGCAGCAAGCCCGAAAGGCAGCAAAGCTGGTTCAGGGGTCAAAGCAGCCTCGGCCACAGTCACAACTCCAAAGGTGGCAGAGAAAAGTCCATCTACAAAGAGGCCCCGTTCGGTATCTGCAGCCAAAGCTGGATCTGCCAAGAGGTCTGTAGGAAAGATGACCACACCTTCTGCAGATGCTGGAGATGCTCCCAGTGCAAAGCGACGCCAGGTAGAAGCGGCAACTCCTAGCCCTACAGGTTTGAAGCGACTTTTCAAGACTTCGAAGCCAAAGGCCGTACTTGCCAGTCCCTCTGGTGTTGCGAGAATGATGAAGACTCCCAAGGCTGTCACCGCTCCAGCACCCAGCCCTGCAGGCATCGCCCGCCTCAAGAAGACACCAAAGCCTGCAAAGCAAGCTGCTGCAACCCCTAGTCCTTCAGGGGTAGCTCCACTGGTCAAAACTCCCAAGCCGTCTAAAGCCAAAGCAGGCACTCCAAGTCCTGCAGGCCTTCAGCGACTAATGAAAACACCATCACCATCCAAACCTTCTGCTAGCCCGAGTAAGAAGACTAACCAAACCCCTAAGTCTGCTCCCAGCCCCAAAGCAGTGCAGACAACACCCAAAGGAAAGAAAACTCCTCCAAGCAGCCCACAGAAAACACCAAAGCTGCAGACTCCAGAAAACAACCCTGCTGCCGCGAAGAAAACTCCTGTGTCAGGAAAGAAAACACCCAAGTCCTCCGCTCAAAAGAAATCTACTCCTTCATCTAGCAAGGCTCTGAAAGTGCGCAAGAGTGCAAGCCCGGGCGGAGTAAAGAGGTTGATGAAGACTCCCAAATCTGGCAAAAAGGGAAAGAAGGCCGATTTGGCTGCGTTATCCAACCTGTTCCTCACTCCCCGGTCAGAGGCCCCAACTGCCAAAAGCCTGACCAAATCTGGCAAGAAGACCCTGACTCACATTGCTCAGGTACTGAGCCCTCATGGAGGAAGAATGTCGGCCCCTCAGGCTGACCTGAAGAAACTGGTGGCTCTCCGGGCCATCCATGGCAAGACCATCACCCCCAGGCTGTCTGAAGTACAGGCCACAAAACCGGCTCCCCCAAAACCTCAGTCCCCAAAAACACCCAGCCCCAAGGCATCCAAGTCTAAACCCTCCACACCCAAGACTGCAACTCCCCAAAGAGGGGGCAAAAAGATGCCACCCACCCCCAGGAGCACCAAGAAGAAGACTCCAGGGCGAAGGCTGTGGTCGGACATCGTGAAAAAGGGTGCGGTTGTTGTAGCACCAGTTCCTCAGAGGAAAGCCACCCAGCCCAGAAAGGTCGTCAAGAAGTCTGCTGCTCCAAAATCAGCCAAGGTAACTTTGCTGTTTTTCACTTAATTAATATGGGTTTTTTTGTGGGTGGTGTTTTTTGCTTTGATTTGTTTCCGCTACTGCCTCATCTGATGTGCCAGCGCTGCGGTTCTCACACCACTTATAACAGTCCTATCACCACAGCCATGCCCAGGATTCTTCTGTTGTAACTTAACAGATAGAAGTCCACAGAAAGCTATCAGTGTTAGATCACTATGGGACCACCTACCTGAAGACGCTCTGTTCTGATCCAACATACCTTGGAACGCTACCTGCTAAGCCCCCTACTAATGACAGCAGTAGTTCAGTCACAGAGCCAGACACCAACCTGGGTAGGGGACCCTCACCATGTCCCTTGTGTGAATGACAGTTTTCCATGAACCTCCAGACTGAAGGCTTTGACACAAACTTGCCTCAGGTATGGAAGTGGGGTAGAACCCAAAACTGAGGTCACCCTGAGACCAGGGCACAGGCGCCACAAAATCAGCGACAGTTTTCTTTAGTTACATGACGATCAGTGACGATGAGGCTGGCAAAGATGGTGCTATGGAAGTCCTATCTCAGTTTGAGACAGGGCTGTACTCGGTGCTTCCTTTCGTATTACCCGGGTCAACCAGGCCCCAAAGAAACAGAACACCTGCAGTGTTGGTCAAGTAATTTAATTGAGCAACACTCAAAGTTGCATCCCTGAAGTGGATGACACTGTACTGTGGTCCCAGACTTGCCATTGAGCCCACAACAGGCTCACTGGATAGGAGCTGGTTGGGGCCCCCAAAACACCCTGCCTCAGCTGGGAATGCACTCCGTCACATACACACACACACACACAGAGTCAAGTACATAGTGATTATAAACATAAAATAACTTTGGCAGTGCCTTACAGTAACATGAAACATTGGAGTGGATGCGCTTATGCCCAGTGGGGTAGGGAGGTAGTTGAGAGAGGACAAGCAAAAGCAAGGAGGGGAGAGAGGTAGTGGGGGGTGTTAAGGGAAGTAACAGTACTACTAGACAGGTAAAGAGAATGTTTACAAATTCAGAATCTTCACAGCAATGCAACAGTATCTTCTGCCAGAGGGAAGAAGTTGGAATAGATGGTTGGCAGTGTGCTGCATATCAGATATAATGGATTTAACTTTGTGTAACATGCTGATTGTAGATGTTTGCAATAGATGGAAGCTCACATCCTGCAATCTTAGAGGCTGTTTTCACCACTCTGTTTAGCTTCATCTTATCACTGTGGAAGGCACTAATGCTTTAATTAATGACCTTCAACTCTCTGTTGCAAATATCATAAGAATTAAGATCGAGACTGATGGAGAGCCCTGACAACAGTCTCAAGCATGGCACCCCAACGACACAAGTCAAGGGATTAATAGTAGTAGTTTCATAAGGGGAATACATTTTGTTTTGGGGATTTATTTTGTCCCCACTCATCACCCCTTTTATCTGCCCCTAGTGGATACTGAGGGGTTGGGATTTTTAGAATGAATATTTCAAGCATTTACACATATATTTCATCCATATGCTCTTCAACCCTTGCACATACACACTGACACATATATTAAAAATGTGAATGATTAGTCATTAGGAACATATTGTTACGTTTTTGTTGTTGTTTTTTTGTACTTTTATCAATCTGAACTCCCATTATTCTATTTTTGCTCTTTCTGCTATTTCAGTATTTGCCTTCATTTACTGTATATTCTTATTTTTAACAAATTAACAAAAAGGTTGAGGCACAGTTTAGAAATTGAGTTTGCGAACAGACATGAGACCAACTGTAAGAGCTTCTGATATTAAATTTGACATGCTTGATTGAATGGGACATACCTAGAGTTTTATATTAATTGTGCACAATCTGCATTATGCCATATGACCCATCACACCTCACAGTTCACTTGGGAGAAATTAAAGATGTATTGAATGACTGATTTGTTGACAGAAGAAGTTTGGCAAAACTCCCAAGACACCGAGGACTCTGGCCAGGCTGACAGCCCCGACCACGGGTCATGCCGATTCCCCCGACACCATCGTCATTGGCTACAGGGCGTTGGGCAAGCGTGGCAAGACCCCCAAGAGAAAGAGTCTGGCTGTGAGTAACAACCATCGTCCATGGAACAGCCACAGCATCTCTTCTTTTTTTTTTAATAGCTTAATCGGTTAACCGTCTGACTCGTAATCTTCTTCTTCTTCTTCTCATTGGTTTAATGTCCATTCACTGCAAGGTGATATAGAAGACTCGTAATCCTAAGGTACCAAGTTCAATCCACTAAGGAGTCATTATATACTGAGGGATTTTCCCCTGTAAGTTAACTTTGGTTCCGACTCCATTCCCCCACAAGTCCTTCGAATGAGACTATGTATTGAGGTCCCTTGTATATATACGCATGCAGAAGATCAAGTATGCATGTTAAAGATTCCATAATCCATGTCAGCATTTGGTGGGTTGCGGAAACAGGAAAATAACCCAGCATACACCCAAACTTGATGCAGCACACTTGGTTATGCAGTTGGTCAAGCATCTGCTTGGCAAGTGTGTTGTAGCATATATGGATTGTCCTGACCGCTTTGACACCACCTTGGGACAAATTGAAAAACACTAGAGAACATAGACTGGTGCTGAGACTTGTCAAAGTTAAGATTTTGTGTTTGTTTTTT
>JAVDPJ010055459.1:0-20029 GCA_034780015.1 Urosalpinx cinerea
TATGCTGAGATTATAGATTTTATCTTGATGTGCTCAACACGTGTGATTCCATGTGGTAGTTTCTATGCTCAAAGCTTAGTGAAGAGAGAATGGCTTGATTGCGTCAGATTCATGACGCGAAACTGAAGTAAAACCTTTTGACTGTAACAAGTTCTACAAACTTCACTCTCTGAATTCAAAATTTGTTTTACTTTTTAACTATCCCTTTACAATTTAGTTTTTTTCATGCCGATTCTTCACAAGTACGTCACGTACTTCGAAACCTGGCCTCCAATTAGCGGGAGCTGAAACATCACTTCTTGCCCTAGATAATGATTAAGGAATATCATCACCATGCTTTTCGCATGTGCTAATAGGGCAAGCGTCACTCAGAATTCTGTTAAGAAAATGTAAATGTCCAAATGATTTCTAAAATGTCACTGCTGGACTCATGCATGCAGTGAAAACTGTGATGTGTAGATGACTGATTACTTACTTAGTGTTCTACATAAAATGTAATGTTAAACTATGACTTAACAGCCTTTCTTGCTTAACTCTACCTGGCCTATTATAACTGTAATCATGTTTGGCTAAGTGCTGAAAGTAAAGAAAAGTAGTTCTTACTGCTATTCCAGCTTTGATATCAGTTTCATAAAAACTGGGTACGTATCAATGTGCCCCCGTCTCATTGTGCCCCCGTCTCATTGTGCCCCCAGTGTCGTCTCATTCTGCCCCCGTCTCATTGTGCCCCCGTCTCATTGTGCCCCCGTCTCATTGTGCTCCCGTCTCGTTGTGCCCCCGTCTCATTGTGCCCCCGTCTCGTTCTCGTTGTTTGGTAAATTAAGCATTGCTTATACAAGTATCAGTTAAAATAAGAATACGTTATTTAGCTAAAGAATGGTTGTTTGGCTAAGTAATGAATTATTTTCTTTAAAAGCTGAATTATTTAGCATATATATATATTTTATTCAATTCAGTATAAAAGATTTATAGATTTCTTTATACACGGACGCCATAAATGAGTGGGAATAGAATGTGTGACAAAAACGTTTGTGTTCTTTCTGTGTGTAGGACTCAGTGACTTTGCCTGTACCAGGGTCCTTTTGTGTAATCATTGATTTCCACTGACTTGGTTTCTGCGTCCCGGCGACGACAGTGACGTAGCTACTAGGCCTCGTGAGATGTTTACTCTAACTTCCGTGATCTCTCAGTAATGGGCAAGGCTTTGACTGGGTGAGTAGGCTCACTTGACGCTAAAACTCAGTTTAAGTATGGCTTTCCTGGTAGGAGGTGAACACGGTGGAAAAGTTCTCGCATGGAGAGGTTACAGATACACTTTTCATAAAAGCACTTCGGATGGCCACTTAGCTTGGCGCTGCTGGCGCCGTGGGCAGTGCCCCGCGAGGACAACAACAGATGTGTTTGACAGAAATGAGGACAACCCAGATATCCGTTTGGTTTTGCAAGCTCCCTGCCACAACCATCCCCCAGACACGGACTTGGTGAATAGAGCTCTTTTGAGAGAGCAGCTCAGGCGGGAAGCCTCTGAAGACCCAACCTGCCCAGCCAGGCGGATATACCACGCTGGTGCACACCGGTTTCGAAGAGTTGCTCCTGGTGGCGGTGATCGCGAGTTAGCAACCTTTAACTCCCTGAGGTCAAGCATCGAAAGAGCAAGGCGTGAGAATCTACCTCCACTACCGCCAACTATTGGAGATGTTCACATTCCGGGAGTTTGGGCTGAAACCTGGAACCAAGAGAGATTTCTTCATGAAATTGATCACCAGGCTGGTGTTGTGGTCTTTGCTTCTGACGACAATCTTAAGGCTTTGAGGAAGTGCAATTTGTTGTACATGGACAGTACCTTCAGAGTGTGCCCTCGCCCCTTTTTTCAAGTCTTTACCATCGTTGGAAATATCCATGGGTTTGTGATGCCGCTTGTCCATGTGCTCATGGGCGACAGGCGTGCTGCAACGTACCGACGGGCTTTACAGCTCATGAAAGATGCAGTTCGGCGCCCGATGAGAATCGTGTGCGATTTTGAAATGGCGCTGTGGGGAGCCATCCACTTCGAACTTCCTGCCGCAAGGGTGTCTGGCTGCTACTTTCACTTCGCGCAATGCTTGTGGAGAAAGGTGCAGGATCTCGGACTTGCAGAGCCGTACCGCAACAACGAACGTCTACAGACTTTGATCAGAAAGACCATGGCTGTAGGTTATTTGCCTTTTGCCTTTGTCAGATTGTCGTTCCAGCAGTTGCTGACATCAGACAACACACAGAGGCTAATCGCAACGTACCCTCAACTTGACGAATATTTGCAGGACTATATGTTCCGCACTTACGTTGCTGCCGACGCCCGTTTCCCTCCTGCTGACTGGAACGTGCACAGGCGAGACATGGACCAGAGGACCAACAACCACGTGGAGAGTACGTATATCATCATGTTTTAGCTACAACCCAGACTCCTCCCTTTCTTGCTTGCCTCAAATGACACAAGCGACCACACACGCCGACTTTGTTTACTCAGGTGAGTTAATTAAAGTGAGATGAAAATGAAGGAAGAAATCCTCTCAATTTTTTTCCAGGCTACCACAGAGCCCTCAATCAGCTGATCGGGGTGAGGCATCCTAACCTGTGGCACTTTATCCGATCCCTGAAAGACTGCCAGGCAGAAGCAGAAGGCAAGCTGGTGTCAGCAGAGAGGGGGGACACTCCATCCCCACGCCGCCGTAAGTGGCGGGTTCTGGAGGCCCGGATTCGACGACTGCATGGGCAGCTGGAGAATGGTGTTCGAGATTTGCAGTCATTCTGGGGAGCTGTGAGTCATGCGCTCTGGCACCCACGTGTCTAGCTAGCTGTCAGTTTCAACACATTGTTGTAAACATCAAGATTTTGACCTTTTTTGGGGGTAAATGTGTGTATAGGCTGCATTTAGCCTACCTGTGGTGCTGATTTTTTGGCAATTTATTAAGTCAATTTTAGTAGTTTGTTTCATTTGAAAATGTAAAGAAATCATGACCATTGTGAATGCAGAAAGTAAAATTTCTAGTGTTTTTTAATATGCTTTTTTCTGATAATGTGAAAGTTTGGTTTGGTTTTTATCTCATTTGACTTTACAAGAAAAAAAATCATAATTGTGTAGTCTTTTGTTAATTTCTTTAATTTCGTCATTTGCCTTTTGCTATCAAAAAGTTTCGATAACAATTTCATAATGCCAGTTGTGAGAAAGAGCATTTTGAACAATGGTTTCTTTTTTTTCTTCTTTGTTCTTGTGTTTGTATTACTAGCGTACGATGCTACACTGAATGGTAAAACCAATTTCTTTGAATTGTTCGGCATGGCTTGAAATTGGTTGATTTCTTTCACTCTTGAATAAAGGAAGAAATTAATGCAAAAATCAGTTTTTATATTTACTATTTTGTCTTGTTTTTGTCTGCCACACTTATCTGGCCCCTTCCACTGGCGTTACACCCAAGCCGCACAATCAGATCTGTCCTTCACAGGCTACGTATAACAAAAATTAGTGAAGAGAAAGATTTCGATCTATAGAGTATCACTAAGCCTGCGAACAGATGCAGGAAGGGATACATGTTCACAGAAATTGACAGAGAGGAATTGAAACATGTCGTCATGGCATGTCATCATAGACGGGGTCACAACGAGACGGGGTCACTCATTTGGCTATCGACACGACGGTCGTGCACAGTTGTGTACCCATTAGGGCCTACTCATTTTGGTATTATTCTGGTTTAAGGCCGCCATAAATTTCTCCCTTCTAAAGCACTTTCTCTTATGTAGTTTGACCTCCTGAACACGAATATGACATTCATTATTGGGGCTGGAGCATAATAATTCTAGGTCAATGTAAGGGACATCATTCAACAACAGCCTGTCTCATCACAGGAAATTAAATACAAAACTAAATACATGCACTTTAAAAAAATTGTACATAACATATTTTTACGACAAACCGGCAAAACGGACTTTGACAGCAGATTGGCTTTAACCCAAGCTGAAAATCCCCATTCTGAATATTGCATATGAAACTACACTCAATCTTTAGGTAGTTTAGTACTTTTGTTTCTTGAAAAGTTCTTGTTTGTAACCTACAAATCGATTTATACATGCAACCTAATCTGTTACAACAATGTGTTATGTACAACACCTTGATTTTGGAGGGCACCTGCTTGCTTCCAAACGCTTATTTGGGAAAAGGAGTAGTATGGGGGACTTCAGCATTCAATTTAGGTTCAATCAAGAATATAAAAGTATATTTCAACATTGTTTGTGTGCTTTCATGACCATTTGATTGGACCAACCCAATTTATGTCACAAAACTGAAGACCAATAGGGATGTAAATATGAGAGGTCGATGCAAATTTCTCTATTAGTTTGAATGGTTTGGAAGCAAAAAGCCATTGAGAGCAAAGATTAATCATTTCTCTATAATTTAGTACCAGTTTTACTATTGTGTGTTTTACAGAAATGACACAGGTTGTGTTCAAAGTCTGTCTGTAGTGGTCTCTGAGCATTCGACGCCTTTTTGTGACCATGGCCATAATGCTTTCATATAAGTTTATGAAATATTAATGTTCAATTACACTTTTTGGAGCTGAATTTGTTGTTATTGGAAAAGATGGTTTGAAAAAAAAGATAATGAATATTGGTTAAATATATTACAAAAAAGTCAATGGCTTTTGGATTTGTGATAAAAAAAAAGAAGTAAAAGTTGATAGGATGAACAAACTTCAATATTTTTTGTTTTTTTGCCTGTCTGTGTCTGTCAGTCTGTGTGTCTTTGTCTGTCTGTTAATCTGGCTGTGTGCCTACATGTCTGTTTGATTGTCTGTCTGTGTGTTTCTATCTGTAAACACACACACACACACACACACACACACACACACTCACACACACACACACACACACACACACACATTCAACACACACACACACACACACACACACACACACACATGCACGCACGCGCATGCATGCACGCACGCACGCACAGACGTGCGCGCACACACACAAACAAACACACTCGAAGGCGTGTGTCAACACACACACACACACACACACACGCACACGCACGAACGCACAATCGCAAGATAGGCCCTTTGGATCTAAACACTAATGACAAAAAATTGAACACAAAGTGTAGTTTAGTACAAACATGTACATTTCTAGTTACTGTATATGGTACAGGTATCAGAGGAGCTTTATGTTTTAAATGTAATCATTTCCCGAAAATAGTGTAGGCCTATTTGTTTAGTCCAGACCAGCCAAAAAAATCTGTTTTGCGTTTCTTATTCTTCCTCCTCCTCGTACATCAACTCCTGCGAGCACCCCCAACGG
Organism: Urosalpinx cinerea; assembly: GCA_034780015.1. Taxonomy (NCBI): domain Eukaryota; kingdom Metazoa; phylum Mollusca; class Gastropoda; order Neogastropoda; family Muricidae; genus Urosalpinx; species Urosalpinx cinerea. The sequence continues at coordinate 5,335 of JAVDPJ010055459.1, forward strand.
GAATTAATTTTCTGAATCTGAATCTGAATAGTTACGTCACAGCAACCACATTTTGCTTTACGCGACGGGTAGGGGTGCGGGGTAATTTTTTAGGGAAAATGCGGTATATTCGGATGCCAATATCTCGGGTAGAAATCAAAACATTGCAAAACTAGTTACTCCACGAAAAAGATCATGAAAAGTTATACACACATGCAAAATTTTGTTGATGTAACTTCAATACTTTCTGAGAAACTTGGTGTCCAAATTGTCTAAAAATGACGGTTTTTACACGTTTTTCACAATTAGGCCACTTTGGACCACCATAGAATCTTCAAATGAGAACTCAAAGCACTATTTTTGGCTGGACACTCCACCATCATACTATATTACAAGCCTACTTCTTTTCAGCTCTATTAGATCCACCATCACTAAGATAATTGACCCCCAAAACTTTAAAAATGTGAAAAATAGAAGCCGATTTACAGTAAAAAAAATAAAAATATATTATATAAAGTGGTATATTCAGATGCCAATATCTCTGGGAGTTTTTAAACTACAGAGAAGTTTTAAATATCAGCAGATGCAGAAAGGTTTGTAGATTTCAGATTTTGCAAACTCATAGGTCAAGATCTATTAAATTATACTAAAATAGTTATTGCATGAAATAATCTATTTTGACACATTCTCTCATTAAATCAATACTAGTTTGACACTAGTTTACCACCCTGCCCCAAGACTTCCTTATTTTACTTTCTTCCTCTCAAACTTGCAACAACAAAAAATCTGGGAGTGAATAAAAAGATTAAAAACACAATACCTCTGACGATATGTACGTATGCACAAAGCATGAGGCACACAGTCACACAGACTTGAAAAAGTTCAGCACATTAATGGAAGAAGTCATGTGTTTTGAAGCATAACTGTTTTCACAGATTTTTACTGTTTAGATTTGGTGGCATTATCATAAAAACAGGAAGAGACACAATTTACACTTAGAGCCCACATGACCTCCTATTGAAGACTGTTCATTACTCCCACTTGACACTTTTTCAGGTCACACACATACACACGCACACGCACACAGACGCACACGCACACACACGCACACGCACACATAGAAACCCATACAGACGCACACGGACATACAGACGCACACGCACATACACATGCACATGCACACACACGCAGAGACACACACACACACATACACAGACGGAGACACACACCGACACCCACACACACACACACACACACACACACGCACGCACGCATACGCACACACAGATACACTCGGATACACACATATGCTTATTATAATAATATGTTGTTGTTTTTTCAGATGGCGTATGAGATACCACTGCATTGTCGCATTCAGTCTATCGCTACTAATTTAGAACAATTTAAAGATCACTCAAAACATTTTCTAGCATATATTCAAGTCATACTAGCAGAAAACCCCATTAAAGCCATACAAAAAGAAGTACAACAAACCAGATACACACAAACAACAACCCTAGATAAAATAATAGCAGAACTACAAGCACTCAAACCTATCATCTTAACCCAACACAACAAACTAAAACAACAAGAAGAACTCATCACATCATTACAACAACAAATAGTCACAAAACAAACCCAAGTAGCGACATATACACCCTCGGCGCCATCATCAAGCATCTCCACAGTCACGACATCATCATATCAGTTACCTTTCACACAAACACTCGCTTTATCTCAGAAAATCACAACACGCACTTCTCCAAACCCATCATGTGAGTCTAAGAGATCAATAGAATGTGATACTGACGATGATGACACTACATTGTGTGAACTAATGGACACATTTGACAACACAGACGTAGAGGAAAAGAAGGATATGTCAGAGCAAGATACAAGGAGAAGCGAAAGATAGAGAAAGAAGTACAGGAAGGGTTAGAGAATGATGTAAACAGCGATAAGCAGACAGAAAACTTCGACACTGAAATTGACAAGGATGACAAATTACAGAAAGAAGTACGAAAAGATGAGGAGCCTAAAGAGAAACAATTGCCAATGGAGAAAGGGAATGAGACAAAGATCACGAAAAAAAGAAAAAAAGGCAAAGATGACGAGAAAAGCTAGAGAGAAGAGAAAGACTGTAGAAGAGACATAACAGCAAGATGTTATTACCAGTATTGACAATAACCTTTATTTGAGAAATAGACTGTTATTGCTGTACAAGGCTAATCTTTTAAAAATAAAGTCACATATCACAGCAATCATCCAAATGATTGTATGTCCATGATCCCAAAAAACATATTGCTCAGTGATCTCTACTGACCTAATTTGAACACTATCGGGGAGAAAGTTTGAAAGCAAATTGTTGCCCTGAAAAGTCAAAGTATTGTACCTAATCCATTGTAGTAAAAATTAAGTTGCATGTATGAACGAATTTGTAGCAAAGCAGCACTAGGTGATTTGGGTTGTTCAGGATGTGATCTAAATTGTTTGGACTTGCCAGCAGACATAACAGCTCTGTATTAGTCGGTCCATGTTTAACATACACGCCCCATTAATAGTATACGACTGGGAACTTGGTTCATTGGCCAATCTATGCACAAAAAAAGTTCAGAAATTGACCATGCTAGTTGTCCCTTAAAAATCCCATTGAGACAGTTGCTAATATGGATCATAAAAGACCATAGGGGTGATGAACAAACGGATCAAAGACGATTCAATCTCATCTCTGGAATAAAGCTAAAAACATGTCTGTATATCTGCATCTGTTCACCTATTCAAATCTACAGTTTTGGACTGATCTCCACCAAATATAGCACGTGGTTACAGGAGGACAAGGGGAATAGCATAAGGGGAATGGCATGTACATTAGACTTGAACCGACTAATACAGAACTGTTATGTCTGTCTGTGTACAGGTCTGGCAATTCCAGACAATCCAGATCTGCATGTGAGCACACAGGAGACTTCATCAACAACGCCTTCTTCTTCTTCTTCCGCGTTCCAGGATAACTGGTTACGTGTGAGCTCGTTTGCCCATTCGGGTTTCCCACACTCTACTCTGGGAGCATAGTCAGCTTTACTCCGCTTTCGTTGGGGGTTCCACCTTAGTCGCCTTTTACAACATGCCTGGTTGGAAGGCAGGGATCCTATATATTCTTGCAATGCTTGCTTTGCAAGCATACCCCGGGAGTCCCACGGGGGATCAACAACGCCAAATCAGCTTGCGTCGTCCACTTCAATTGTAGAAATTGGGGCATGCCGGAGTGATGTAGCAGAATGAGTATATCATTAGATCAGTACAGAAGCACAGTTGGGCGTTTTTTTCCTGTGCATTTTAGAAAAATCAAAGACAATGTTTGTGGTTGTAAAAACATGTCTAAATACTATGACTCACTCTGGATGCTGGAGGTGTATCTGAGGTTAAGTTCAGATTTGTTTGTTGATTACAATAAACCACAGCCAACACAAACTGACACCAGTAGTATAAACCGTAATGGAAAACCCCCCAAGAAAAACAGTCGCAAGTTTTTATATGCAAAAAAAAAACAATCTTCGACGAACAACAAAATTAAATTCTGTTCGAAGTGTCAACGTACAAAATTATTATGATTCTCTTTGGATGTTGGAACTGTATCTGAAGTTCTCTTCACAATTAATTATTGATTCAAGATGCAATTATTATGCTTCACTTTGGATATTACAACTCTATGTTGGCCAGTTCACAGGGCAGTATGCCTTCTACCAGCAGTTCCTTCCCTCAAACTAGTAAAAAGTTGAAACATGGACGGAAGCACCGAAACAAAAAAACACCAAAAGCAAAAAATATAGTTATAATTGACTTGAAGTGTTCATATTTTGCTTCGTTATGGACGCTACAACTATATCTGTTGTTATCATATAAACTAGCCAATGGCAAAGATTATGACTCCACACTGTTCTCCAGGAATATTGATAAGATGGACAATACATCAAAATTAGCTTTTGAAATAACCACAGATCTTAAATCATATACAGGTGGTTATGGAAAAAAAAGGAAATCAAAATACAAAGAAAGTGAAACAGCTCAAAAAGTGTTCATTGCCGCAGAAACTCTAAGCGACCAACCTGAAGCTTCTCTAGAGTGTGATGATAAAAGTGAAACAGCTCAAAAAGTGTTCATTGCCGCAGAAACTCTAAGCGACCAACCTGAAGCTTCTCTAGAGTGTGACGATTGCACAGTTACAGAAGTAACACTTGATGTTAAAAAACATGGAACCTTTCAGCCACTTAAAACATCTTTTAAGAAATCTGTCTGCTCTGAACTTGACATCAGATATAATGAATTAAAAGCTACATGTAAACAAGAGATGTACATTCTTGAATCTGTACCAAAGAAAGTGTTCTCTATCATTGGTGATGGCAACTGCCTGTTTCGAGCTCTCTCCTATTCAATGTCTAATAATCAAGAAAATCACAAGACGGTTCGAAACCGTATTGTTAACGCTATGTCGGCAAAAAAATGCAGAATGTTTATATGCCACCATTCAGGTGTCCAGCAAGAAGAAATACTAGCCCACACTGTTTCATCAAACATGGCGTTGGATGGAATATGGGGAACTGCTTTTGAAATATTGGCAGCGTGTTACATAATAAATGTTAAAATATTAATCTATGAAGGGAATGGAAAGTGGAGTTTATTCGGGTCCAACGATGTTACACTACCCAGCATCTATCTAGACCACTCATCACAGAACCATTATAATGTGATAACCAGAATTACAAAAGCACAAAGTAACCAACATACACACACTCTCACTGTCAATGAAAAGAGAGAAAATGAAACAACAGACAAGATCTCGGTGAAACTTGGTGAACAAAACAATGACACATCCAAATCTGAACACTTGTACTACAGAGCTGTATTAGGTGGAGCATCCCAACATGACGAAGAATTTTCTGGTGTTGGACAGGGACAAAACTGCGTTATGAACTGTATTACTTTTATTTTGAAACAAGTAATAGAACCACCATCACCACAGTATGATTCTTCATACATAGATAACATTTTGCATGATGGAATTTCCTTGTATAGACAATACAACCTTTGTGGGTATTTAAATATTGAAGATATACCAAACCCTGTACAATTTTATGGAAACCACTATGAAGTTGTATTTAAAAAATCATTAAACTATTCTGGGCATCTTGAGCACTGGTGTCATGAGGGAGAAAAGACACTGGACGAATGTATCAGCGAAGTTCTGTCTCAAACTGAGGCATGTCTGATTACATCCGCTCTGAACACCACGTGCATTTACAAAAAGACAACATTTAACACAGAAGAATGCAGCTTATTTGATCCTCATCGAAGAGACTCAACTGGTTGTTATCAAGAAACTGGAAAAGCTTTGATTATTTTCTCAAACTCTCTGGATCGTATAATTTTTGTGGTGTGGCAGACACTAAAGTCCTTGTTACCCCATCTAGAAAATATGTTGAATAGAAGCACCCTGTTCTCTGTTGATGGTGTTGATATCAAGCTACAGAACAGGAATACAGAAGCAGTGTCTGTCATCAATATTAATTCATTGGATACAGCAAACAGTTGCGTACTGTCACCAATAACAACAAAGGCGAAGAGCATTGCCAAAATAAATAATCCGCATAGAAGAAAACGGATGCAGAATGTAAAAAAACAAAAAATGCAACAAAAAATGTACAAACAAACAAAATATGTGAAAGATGAGTCGTACAGACATCAAAAAATTATACAAGTTAAAAAAAAATATGCATCAGATAAAATATATAGGCAGCATTTGAAAACATCAAGTATCCAAAAATATGCTACAGATCAATCACATAGACAGCGTTTGATAACATCTGGTATCCAAAAGTATGCTACAGATCAATCACATAGACAGCGTTTGAAAACATCCAGTATCCAAAAATATGCTACAGATCAATCACATAGACAGCGTTTGAAAACTAATATTACTACAAAGTATGCATCAGATAAACACTTTAGAGAGCGTATCAAGGACAACATGAAAAGAAAAAGACTGTCTAATGTTAAAAAATCACAGGACCCTCGCACAATCATTGCACAGTTTAGAAATGAAATGTGTAATGGACTTGAAAACATTTGCTGTGTATGTCATCGAATTCACTTTTCTAATCAAGTAAGACATTGTATCCCTGAAAAATATCCAAACAAAGTGCATGAGTGTATCTCTTATAAATATCTACACAAATGCTGTGATACGTGTAAAGATCCATGTCCTATTTTGGAAACTCCATTAGCTGTTATTTGGATTTGTTCAACATGTCATAACAAATTGAAGGCAGGAAACATTCCACCAGAATCGGCATATAATAGTATGGAGGTAGCTGATATTCCACCAGAGCTACAATGTCTTAACACCCTTGAAACCCATCTTGTAGCAAAACATATCCCTTTTTTTAAACTCTTAGCATTACCCAAAGGGGGACAGTATGGTGTTCATGGTCCAGTAACTTGTGTACCCTCAGATGTTTCAAAAACTGTTCATGTTTTGCCCCGCATAGAGTCTGATGACCGGTTCCTTCGTGTGAAACTAAAACGAAAGTTGGCATATAAAGGGCACCATGAATATAAAAAGGTGAATAGAGAAAATATAACAAATGCACTTGAGAAACTAAAAGAGATGAATGTATGGTATGATGATATTCAGTTTAACGACACATGGTCTTGTGACTTGGAGAAGAATATGATACCAGTGTCAGAAACAACAAATAATGAAAACGATAAAGGTGAAGATTCACATTGCAATAACAGTGTTAAAGAAGTTGGAGAAAATGATGCTGACATGTACGGTGAACTGTTAGACACAATGTTGCAACCTGTTGATATAGGACAAGACTTTTTAGATAAGCACTTTGATAACATTGTATGTCTGGCACCAGGAGAAAAAAACAAACCAGTAAATGTTTTTACAGATAAAGGTAACGAAGCTAAAGCATTTCCTACATTATTTCCAGATGGCAAAAGAACTTATGCAGATGAACGAGACCTAAGAATCACTTTAAATAGATATGTGAACTGTCGTCTTTTGGGTGCAGATAATAGGTTTGCCAAAAATACAGATTACTTGTTCTATGCACAGTATATGAAAGAGATGGATCAGGTTATTTCCAGCATATCGATTGCACTCAGGAAAGGAAAACATGAAAACACTAACATTTCAATAAAAAATGTTTTGAGTGAAGAAAAACTCAAGGAAATATTTGCAACTGATCAAGGATACAGATTTCTTAAACCTGTGCATGGTTCACCAGCATACTGGCAAAATATACAAAAGGACCTATTTGCCATGATACGTCAGTTAGGTATACCTACTTGGTTTTTGTCATTCTCGTCTGCTGACCTGCGCTGGAATGTATTTATAGATTCAATATTGAAACAGCAAGGTAGTGTCCAGAGAGCTGTTGATATGACATGGGATAAAAAAATGACATTTTGCGCAGTAATCCAGTGTCAGTTTCCCGAATGTTTGATCACAGATTTCATTACTTTATGAAAAATGTTATATTGTCCCCAGCACAACCCATTGGAAAGGTCAAAGATTATTTCTGGCGTGTAGAATTCCAACAGCGTGGTTCACCTCATATACACCAACTTGTATGGATAGAAGGTGCACCAAAACTTGGTATTGATTCAGTAGAAAAAGTTGTTAAATTTGTTGATACGTATGTGACATGTAAACTGCCAGATCCAGAAGATTCAGAGCTGTATGAAATTGTGTCTAGTGTACAGAAACATAGCAAGGGCCATTCAAAATCATGCAGAAAATATAATACAGTCTGTAGATTCAATTTTCCACGACCACCATCAAAGCGTACATTTATTGTGATGCCACCAGAAGAAAATAATGACGAATCAATCGGTAATGACTGTACAAGACGAAAATTTGCAGAAAAAACTATGCAAGACTTTTGGAAAGCAGTAAATTTAAATGATTTCCCTTATGATACTATTGACAATTTTTTTGATGCCATAGGTATTACTCAAACTCAGTTTGAAGCCGCATACATTGAGTTTGCAAAAACATATTCTATTGTTATTAGAAGAGGTGTTCATGATACATGGATTAACCAATACAATGAAACTCTCTTGAGATGCTGGAATGCAAATATGGATATCCAATATGTAACTGATGCATATGCTTGTGTTGTATATATTGTTTCCTATATATCAAAAGCAGAAAAAGAAATGGGCATGCTTTTGTCTCAAGCTCATAAAGAAGCCTATGCAGAAGATAATCTTGATGTAAGAAATACTTTAAAAAAAATTAGTCGTGTTTATATGCAAAGCCGTGAGGTCAGTGCTCAAGAAGCAGTGTATCGAGCATGTGGCATGCATTTGAAACAGTCTTCACGAAAGGTACAGTTTATACCTACTGGAGAGAACAAGATTCGTTTGACAAAACCGGTGTCACAGCTTCGGGCATCTGATACCATGGAAGACCTTTTTTTACCAAGTTGGAATGACCGATATATGTCCAGACCAATAAATGTAGACTTTAACGACATGTGTTTGGTGACATTTGCAGCCAATTATGTTATTCTATATGGCCAAAAACGGGAAGAAATATATGTTAGTAAGAACAAAAAATGGACTCTTCAAAATGATCTGGGTACAATTCAAAAGCGATCAAGATCTGAGTCAGCAGTTGTTCGATACCCACGATTTACAGTTACAAAAAATCCAGAACAGTTTTATAGATCAATAGTTGAATTATTTCTACCTTACAGAAAACTTACAGATTTAATGCCTAAACCATTTAAATGCCATCAAGCGTATTACGAGAATGCTAGAGTCAGCATTGGTGGAGAAATGCATTTTGTTAGAGATATTGTTGAAAACAATAGACGCATCTATGAAATTGATGCTGATACTTTAATTCAAGCAGAGCAAATGGTTCAGGAAGTTGGAATTTTTACTGATCCTTGGGCTCAACTATTTCCAGAAGCAGAAAAGGAGAGATTAGAATGTGTAGCACAAAGAGCAAAAACAAAAACTGATAATGAAAACGATTTAAGTGACAGTGTTCCAGAATTGAGATTAAAGGCATCTGATTGTGCATTTGAACAAAACCCAAATCAATGGCTAAGTAAAGAGTTTGCTGTACCCAAACTGCGATGCATGAATGAACAACAAACGTCCATATTTTACAAAATAAGAGATTGGTGTTTTAAAAAGTGCAGAGATCCTAACACTGAAGCATTTCGATTGTTTTTAACGGGTGGTGCAGGTATGGGAAAAAGTCATCTAATCAAGTGTATTTATTATGAGGCACATAGAATCTTTAGTAAATATCAAACCACTCCAGATGACATCTCTGTGCTATTGACTGCTTCAACTGGTGTAGCAGCCTTCAATATTAATGGTTGCACATTACATAATGCATTTTCATTTGATATTCGAATGTCTTTACCATATAAACCACTTGGTGAAGATAAACTAAATTCTTTACGTTGTAAACTGTCTTCACTAAAGATCTTAATTATAGATGAAATCTCAATGGTAGATCATAAAATGCTTGCATACATCCATGGTAGACTAAGGCAAATGTATAGAACAGAAACTTTATTTGGAAATATTTCTATTCTTGCTGTTGGTGATTTTTACCAGCTACCACCTGTGAAGGGTACAAGCTTGTATGAAACAAATTCCCAATTAGATTTGTGGAATGGCGAGTTTCAAATAGCAAACCTTGTGCAAAATGAAAGACAGTCTAAGGATAAACAATATGCTGACTTGTTAAATATTGTAAGAACACGACAAAAAAATGAATCTCTTCCAGAAAATGTTCTTTCTTTGCTATCTGCACGTGAAACCGGTGAAAACACAGATGGTATTCACATATATGCTACTAATAAAGAGGTAAATGACTATAACAGATTGGCACTACATGAAAATTGTAGTGATATTATTGAGATACCAGCTGAGGACTTCCAGAGAGATAAACGTACAGGAAAACTAACGAAAACACAATTGTCTGTTAAGATGGGAGATTCGTCGTTACCAGCATCAATTTTGTTAGCAGTCGGTGCTAGAGTTATGCTAACACATAACCTTGATGTATCTGATGGTCTGGTAAATGGTGCCAGAGGTATAGTTAAACATATTGCAAGAGATACCAAAAACATAATGGAAACCAAATTATATGTAACGTTTGACGATAAAAGAGTCGGTAAAAAACATATTGAGTTGCATAAATCAAATTATGCAGAGTGTGTTGACATTCTATCCCAGGAAAGTCATATGCATGATATGAACAAAGTTAGTCGCCAATTCCCCATAAAACTGGCATATGCTTCTACAGTGCATAAAGTGCAAGGTTTGTCCCTGGACAGTGCTTATATATCGTTTAAAAAAATTAATAGAAGAGGAATGGCATATACTGCACTCAGTCGTGTGTGCACACTTGAAAGTCATTTTAGCTCATTTGGATGAAAAGAAATTTTTTTGTGAACCTAAGATAAGACAATCCCTTGTTTCTATGACAAACTTTCTTTCAGAAGTAAAAACCAAAGACTATGACATCATGCTGCACAATATTGAAGGCTTATTTAACCACTTTAGTGATTTAAAAAATGACCAGAGATTACAGCGATGCAGTGTCCTATGTCTCACTGAAACATGGGTAAATGATTCTGTTCTTCCCCAGCTATCGAATTTTTCTTCCTACAACAAACCACGCCAAATCTCATTTGAGAATACTTTACCGTACAGTCAATTTCAATGCCAAATTCATGGTGGTGTTGGCTTGTACTACAAAAAATCGATGGAAAATTTTACTTTGCTTAAAACAAAAACACGTAACATTGAACATGTGGCCTGTTGTCTTCAAGACATAGTTTTGGTCGCAATATATAAGTCCCCTCAATATAACATGAACCTATTCTTAAAAAACCTGGAACAATTACTTGAAGAATTATCCTTTTACAAAAAAGTTATAATTCTTGGTGACTTTAATGATGACACATCAAAATCAAAATCAGTTACATCATGTTTTGAAAAGTTCTCTTATAGTCAGAAGGTGAATTATTATACAACGGAAGGTTTTACTATTCTTGATCATGTGTATGTGAATGACAACATTCAATGTAAAATCGATGTTTTGCCTACATATTACAGTTATCATGAGGCAATAGCAATATCTTTAAATGATGCCAACTGAGAGAATTGTACACAGTGCACTCTGGCTGCTCCACAGCCCCATCCCAGGTACCACAAGTAGCCCATGCCCTAGTCTGCGGTCTGAGGATGCTTGATGCCGAAGGTTTTGTGTAAACATTTAGCACTGAGGCGAAAATTGTGACAAAATCGGATTTTTCTTCTTTTTCACCCGTTGGTTAACCATATTCTATGTTATATTAGGCCTATCACCGCCAGTTCGGATATTGTTTTAAACAATTTTTTTGCTATTAAAGTTTCGCTGATAAATGATTTATCAAATGGGCAGTAATATTCTACAAGCCTAGAAGTCACTATGACTATCATAACTTTGGAGGTGAATAAGTTATTGCTTGGTCCCGGTTACAGATTATGGCACAGATTATACAGGTTCTGGGTTTGTGTTCATCACGTGATAAAAGGGAGCAACCACTGACTCTGTAATCTAGGCATTTTGTTTTGGAAGATCAAGAGTGTGATAATTCTAAAATTGTAAATGTACGAATGAAGAAGATATAATTGATTGATAAATTTTACTTTTATATTCCATAAACAGTAACATTGGAACATTTTTTGTGCACTTTTTGTTTAGAGGATGTACAGACAATACAACACTTATTATGGAGCTGTGAAATAGTACAGTCGTTCTGGGTTGATCTTAGTGATGTTTTGTCCATGAAATGTCCGCACGTGTGTACTTTGAACTTGTCAGAAGAACTGATATTTGGATGCAAGGAAGGATTTGAAACAGACTACGGATTGGTTTATATATTACTATTGGGAAAATTTTACTTGTATAAAAATTACATGACAAACACTATACCAAATGTTCTTGGTTTTCTGTCTGTCTTAGTCACGATATCCCGCGGACCTTAGATTTTTGCACTTTCTGGAGGGCACCTTGGCTCAGTTTGAGGACCACTGGCGTGTGTATAAATCATTATGTTGTTAATGTAGATTGGATAGATGGTCCTGTAGCAAAGAATACCTGAAACACTGATATTTTGCTGCTTTGTTGTTTCAAAGCTTGTTGCAATGTATTATTTATATATCTTCACAACTGTCCTGTTGATATAATGTTTGTATTGCCTTTATAAGCTGCATAGAAAGAAATGTGTAAGGAATATAAAGAAAAATAAGGTAAAGATGGGTTAAAAGTCAGTAAAAAATATTATAGTTACCAAATAAGGTGAAAATATGACCATACAGCCAGAAATCTAATGTATGTAGTCACCTGCTGCCAGGCCCTACTGTTGTTCTTGGGGAAAAGTGCCCTAAGATCAACCTTTGATAGGGTACTGTTACCAGTAGACTACCATACAATTTGAAATTCTTTTTATTTATTTATTATTTTTATTTTTTTAAATGTCAGAGAGGTGGGGGTAATAGGGGCTTTTTTTTCTTCTTTTTTTTCTTTTTTTCAGGCCTTGGTGTCGACCTTGGAAACTTTTTCGACTAGCTTTCGTTCCAAGGTCGCCAGGAGGGGTTCTGTCTCAGGGAGTAGGAAAAGGCGATTTTACTATTTTAGTTTTCTGGCCCAATCAATTACACAAAAGTCTACACAAAAGCATTGATTTTTTATACTGGGCATTACATGAGAATACATGTTACTTGTAAAGGTGTACATAGTAAGAAAGATAGTGTGAAGTTGCCATGAACACTTTACCTCTTAGGAATTTTGCTTTATCCTAGGTGTCAAATTGTGCCTAAAGTGCCCATGTATAGCTAGGTTTAAAGGGATGGTTTTGCTGATATTTTGTTTTATAGGCCAAAATAAAATTTCATTTTGGCTGACATCTTGCAAAGATTATTTAATGGAGCTGATTTATGAATGAATTTTCAGCTTTTTTCCGTTTACCTCCCTATATGAGGCATGAGCAAGGGCTAAATTTCATAAATATTGTGGAAGTGTTTGTGAAGTATGTATCTTTTTAAAAGTGCTTTTCTACTGATGGATTTGAAAGCGGCACGTAAATAAATAATTGAAGGCATTGCAGTGCTCTTGATATCATTTTTGTTTTTAGTTTATGTTTAATGTGTTTGAAAAATTTATGTAAACACTAACGTTTGTCATAATTGTTAGTTTCCTGTTTCAAATTACAATTTGTAGGAAAACAACCATTTCTATTGCATGAAATACTTATGTGCCTAAGCTGCCTCAATATATTATTATTATTAATGAAAGACTGTTGATTCAAGTTGGATACTTGATAAGCCACATGAAAACGTGTTTGTGGATTAACTTTCTGCCGTTATGATTTTTCTTTTATTTATCCAATCGTATAACAAGTGCAAACGTAGTTATTGTTCCTAAGCTGCATGGATATTATCATTATTAATGAAAGACTGTTGGTTCAAGTTGGATACAACACCTTCCTATCTGTCTATCATCACTCTCTACACTCCTTCTCACACTCTTCGCTCTTCCTCTGATTCCTGTCTGCTTCGCCAAGGGCGTTGCAAGCGTAAAACACATGGCTATCGCTCTTTTTCAGTCTATGCCCCTCAGCTTTGGAACACTCTTCATCTGCACATAAGACATTCTGGCTCTCTAGTTTCTTTCAAGTCAAATCTCAAAACCTTCCTCTTCCAGAAGCACTACAGTTAGACTACTTTTGTCCGTATCATTGACTTATGCTTGTATGTATATAGTGTAATTGGTATTGATATTCCTGTTGATTCTTGCTTGATATGCCCATGTATGTATGTAATGTAATTGGTTTTTGATATTCATGTGTGTGTGTGTGCGCGTTTGTACGCGTGCGCACGTGTGTGTGTGTGTGTGTGTATGTATGTGTTTGTGTGTGTGTGTTTGTGCGAGCGTAATATGTGTATGAGTTTGTTATGTTTATTGTTGATAAAGCGCCTAGAACCTTTGGAAAGGCGCGTTATAAATACCTTACTATTATTATTATTAATAATAATCATTATTCTTTACATAACCTTTTGCATTCATAAAGTGAGACATGTTAGATTAAGATATAATTATTGTTTATAATGAAAAATGTCGTAAAATAACGCTACCAAGTGATTATGGGAGATAGCGTGAGTGCAATGCATGACGACGATGTGTGTGTTGTAGCATGTTTCATCGCGGTTCTTCCTGGAAGATGATGCCGCTGTTGACTTGCTGTATATACATGTATTCTGTGGTCACACTCCCATAAATAATTGAAGATAATAAACCTATTATACTATGGAAAATGAAAAAAAGGACTGTGCCTTGGCTTGTCGGTCTCTGATTTGTTTACAAGTATTGGTGATTTCCTCTCTGTATGTCTCAACCTCTGTTGCGCTGTCTTTCTCTCTGTCTGTCTGTCTGTCTGTCTGTCTCTCTCTCTCTCTGTCTCTCTCTCTGTCTCTCTCTCTCTGTCTCTCTCTCTCTCTCTGTCTCTCTCTGTCTCTCTCTCTGTCTCTGTCTCTCTCTCTCTCTGTCTCTGTCTCTCTCTCTCTCTCTCTCTCTCTCTGTCTCTCTCTCTCTCTCTCTCTCTCTCTCTCTCTCTCTCTCTCTCTCTCT
>JAVDPJ010055460.1:0-13253 GCA_034780015.1 Urosalpinx cinerea
TTCTTCCTTCCTCCCTCCCTCTCTGTCTGTCTGTCTCTCCCTTCCCCCATCCCTCTCTCTTGCAACCAATCTCTGTCCTTATCCCTTTTTTTCTTTTTCACAGTTCACATAGTGCTTTAGACAAGAGGGCACATATTACTTTCAAATATTTTATACCTTTTGGGGTTTTTTTGTTTAAAAAATAAATTGGGGGGGAGGGGTTTCTGCAGTCACATGTACTATTTCTATAAGTGTTTATGGTATAGGCAATTGTACATGGGTTCTGTCATAAGCACAAACAACTATTTGTTTTGAGCCAACATTGTTTTGAACTTCACATATGCTTTTTACTGTGTGAACATTTTGCTTTCGGTATCAATTAACTATAGGAAATTTCTTCTTGTGCCAGCCGTTTGTTGGGGAACATGACTGTTTGATTGCCTGTACTTGTAAAGTTCACAATGTGTTTTTAGGTGTGTGTGTGTGTGTGTGTTTTTGCCTGGTATGAGAGAATCTTTGAGTGCGTTATAAATGTTTGTTTCCAGGAGAACTACTAACATGTATTTTCTTTCCAGTATTACTTATAAGATATAACATAAAATTTCTGAATTTACTGAGAAATGATTGTCTTGTCTTGTATGGCTTGAAATATTTTCCTGTGGGTTTTGACACATCCACAACTGCTAATTAATCTGGTGAGGGGTAGTGGGAGAAGGTTCAGATATATTCTTCTGGAACGTTGTCACTGGTAAGTCATGTAACTGGGGAATTCTGCCCTTTGAAAATGGATGGTTATAGGCGATTAAGTGTAAAATAATCTTTAGTTTTGTGCGGAAAGGCAAGAATGAAAATGAAAGAAGGTTATGATATACTTATATAAGAACAAAAATGAAATATGGTGATGATATATTTATGCAAGAACAAAAATGAAATATGGTGATGATATAATTATTTATGCAAGAACAAAAATGAAATATGGTGATGATATGTTTATATCCAAGAACAAAAATGAAATATGGTGATGATATATTTATGCAAGAACAAAAATGAAATATGGTGATGATATGATTATTTATGCAAGAACAAAAATGAAATATGGTGATATGTTTATATCCAAGAACAAAAATGAAATATGGTGATGATATGTTTATATCCAAAAACAAAAATGAAATATGGTGATGATATGTTTACAGGAGAGGACAGTATCTCCTTGGAGCGGGGAGGGAGCACCTCCCCCCTGGACACATCTTTCGACAAGGTACGCTCTGTTCTGCTGTCTCTTGTCTCTTAGTCCTCACTTCATATAGTTCATACTGTTTGTTTTGGTTTTGGTTGTGTCTGTTTCTTTGTTCCCATACAGAGATATACACACTGTCCTGGTTCTTTTGTCTCTTATTCCACATTATTTTTATCTAGTTTTAATACTGTTTGTTTTCGTTCGGTTGAGTCTGTTTTTTGGGTTCCCTTATATAAAATTTATGCTTAAACTCGTGTGTTGTTGTTGTACAGTTGTAGAGGAATGTCTTGAGTGTGTGCTTACCCACCCCCTCCTTCCCCAACCAGCTTCCTTGTTTCAGAGGTAGGACAGGGCATCCTTGATGGGAATGATACGGTTAAATACGGTTTGGCGTGGTGTGCCCTTTGTATCGTTTGGAAGAAGTAAATAACATGACTTTAGTACACTGATTATTGTTGTGTCTAGTTTTTGTGTGTGTGGTCGTTTGGCTTCATAGTTCGGATTGATCTGAAGGATGGAAACTCAGTCTCAGAGTCATCAGATGTTCAAAGCACAATTCAGAGTGAACTAAGGTACTTGGTTCACCAAAGTTGTTCATTCTCAGATTGCACTTGATGTAATGCAGATATTTACAAAAGTATTTCTTCAATAGAATAAGTGCCTTAGAGAAAAGCTATACTAGGCGGAGGACTTGCATTTGTAACCCCATTAAAAAAATAAAAAAAAGCTTGTTCTAAAATTTAAATTGTGGATTGAAAGTTTTCCAATTCTGGATTATTAATTAATTTAATTAATTAAATTACTTTGGAATGTAATACAATTAATTCACAATTCTTGATATTTGTAGTATTTTTTATATTTATATATAAGTATAGTAATATTTATAGCAATTGTTGTGAGAAGTAGATTAAAAATTGGAAAACAAAGTCAGAGTCAGAAAAACTGTATGTACGTAATCAGAGTTATACAGTATATGAGTTCACCTTGACCTGGAAACTGAGAGAAAGAGATAACTCATTTTACACTGATCAGGTGTACCATTTGTATATCTGTGCATGAGTTTACCATGGATGGATTTATTGTTCTTGATTCCACGTTGTGCATCAGCAAGTATGACCAGATTAGAGAGTGCAGTATGCATGGCTGAACCAAACAGTACAAATTTGGTGCCATAAACTATTTCCTCCAGTTAACATGTTTTTTTCTCTTTAAACTGCCTGTTTTAAATAAGCATTGATTGCTTGGAGATGGCTTTGAGACTGTGTTTTTTCCTCCCCTTTCCCCCCCCATTGACAACTTGATCTTGCACATTTGTGCTACGTTTAGTTTGATTTATGCTTAATCTGTCCTTACTTGGTTGTTCACTCAAATGATTGTTGTCATCTGAAATATTTTGCTTTTAATCTGTTTGAGTGAGTTGCTCAGATTTTTACCTGAAAACTGACAAGCGAGATTTTTTTTTTTTTTTTTTTTTTTAAATTGTGTTAGTAATATTAGAAATGTGATTTTGTTGCACGGGTGTGCGAGCCTTGAAGATACTGCTTCATTTGATTTGTTTATGCTTATCTTGGGTTTTTTCTTTTCTCTTTCTCTCCTTTTTCTCTATCTTTCTCTCTCTTTCCTTGCTGTCGTGGCATTGTGCCAGGATGTTGTCTATCGGTATCCTGCTACTGACCCACGAGAGCTCACTCACCGTGGGCGCCAAACTAGTGAGATTGGAGCGGCCATGCATTACCCCTCCTACCTAGACAACGGCCCTGACTATGAAGCAGAAATGAGATATTACCATGGCGATACACTGTCGCCGAAGGACAAGGTAAAAAAGCTCATCCCATACATTTTCTTCGTTATGAAACAAGGTGAAATGTTTTGTAATTCAGTGTCTGTCCTATCCGCACCTTCAGATTTCTTCCACAGATGTTGACCAGAACATATTGAAAATGTAATTGTATAGTTTTTCATTGGTTTTAGGGACAGACGTGGTATTTCCCACAACATGCAGCATGGTTTTAATCTTGTTAAAATTTTAGGATTAGTTTTCAACCAAGCCAAAAAGTGAACAGACAACAGATCAGAATCACAAAGTTTATTGGTATCATAGTTTCAGAAACGAAACAGATGCCAAAAAAAGAATCCATGCTAGAAACCTGGTCAGAAATTCTCATTTATATCTTTATATGAAATATTTGGTTCATATTAATTTGTTTAGACTCATGGTATAGGGGCTGCAGATGGAAAGGAAACCTGGAAAAGTACAGAAGTGCCATTGAGCGTTGAAACAGTTTATAATGGGATGGGCACACATATTGCCGACAGTTTATCCCCCTTTTTCCTCGTGGGGAAACAACTTATGCATTATAGCAAAGAACCTGGAGGGAAAATGTATACAGCATTATAAGAATTCAATGAGGAACTAGGCCATTTAATGTCTTGGCATGAAAACGAACTGTTAGCACTGCATGTTGTAGCTTACTTGTCTGACCTGGCTACCAGAACAATAGTATAGCAACAACTGACAAGCCTGCTGCATGCAAGGTAGATGCATTGTTGTATGAATTAATGAATGCAGAAAATATGCTTATAAGGAAAAAAAACATTTCATTGTAACAATAAAGGATTTGCATCTTGACTAATAAACTGAACTACTTACTAAGTATGTGCATTGACAATGAAGAAATCGTACATAAAATAATGACTGTCTAAGGTGATGTCACATAAAAAAAATCAAGTATGGTTGTGGTTTTTTATTTGTTTTTGTTGTTTGTTTTTGGTCATCACTTCATATTTCTGTTTTGTTGAGTCTCTTTGTGCATTGTTAATGTGTCATTTCCTGCAGCTTTGGTTGATCTTGATTTATTTTATTTTGTTTTTTCATTTTATTTATTTTGTTTTGTTTTATTTGATGTCAGCAGTGTGTCTGCTTATTGTTGTGTTTTATATTGGATATTATAAATGAATTCTTTGCACAGCCTATTTGTGTCTTGTTTAAATGATATCGATATGTTCTCTCTTCTCAGTGTGGTTTACTTTGCCCTGATTGTCTTTATACTTGTGATGCAATTTGTTTTGGCGATGTTTTGTTAAAGTAAACTCTGATTATTACACACCTTTAGATGTTGTAAACTGTACATGTATATTTCTGTTGCAGTGGTTTTCATTCTTTTCACTGGTTCGAAATCCAGATAGCACTTTCATGTTTGTTGATTGTATTTTTTTTTCTTGGAACAGTTGTAATTCATCTACCATTTCATGCCTGAAGTTACTCTGAATCTTGCATGAAAATACAATAACTAATCAGACAGACATTAAATGATGCTTTGCCCTATGGACAAAATCTTCCAACCTTTGCTTTTGGGTGAAAACTCATAAGTGCAATTTCGAAAAATATCAGTAAAAAAGAAAAAAATTGCATCAAAGAAATGAGATTGTCAGTACTTT
This sequence comes from Urosalpinx cinerea, assembly GCA_034780015.1. Classification (NCBI taxonomy): domain Eukaryota; kingdom Metazoa; phylum Mollusca; class Gastropoda; order Neogastropoda; family Muricidae; genus Urosalpinx; species Urosalpinx cinerea. The sequence continues at coordinate 4,655 of JAVDPJ010055460.1, forward strand.
AAAAAAGAAAAGAAACATGATCACCACATATTGTTCCAAGGGAAAAAAAAAACCCAGTTATTGCATGCTTTTCAGTTGATGTTGATGGACCATTATTTTTCTTTTGTTGCTTGTTTCTCTTCTGTTTATGTGTTGGCTTGGTCATCGTTTGCCTCCGCGGGGGCCTTCAGGAGGTTTCGAAGTCTCGCAATGACAGTGTTTTTGGCGATGGCTATTCCACTCTGGGGCGTGACTCGGTCAACGTGTCTCAGCAGCCCCTGCGCTCAGTGGAAGACAGCATAGGGGATTATGAGTATGATGATGAGTTGAAATATGTGTCAGACGACGCTTTCTTGAAGAAGGTAACAGTTCTAGACGTCTAACCCTTGTTTAGATTTGTTTTGCATGTGATTAGCATGTTTAAAGATTCCTTGTTGGTAGACTGGTCATGAAAAAAACTGAAACAGTTTTCTTTCTTCTTCTTTGCATGTGTAGCTAAAAGAGAGGAAAAAAATTGCATCATTCTGGTTCTGCATGTTATCGGTTGAAAATATAGTAGTAAATGGTAAGCTCTTTATAGTGCATTGCACTTGAGGGAATGTGTGTGTTATGTGTGTAGCAGAAACCTAGGCAAGGGGGCTTTGCTTGAAACTGTTATTGGCGACAGATAGATATGAAGATTTGTCTTGGGGAACTGTTGTTTGTAGAAAGTAGAGGTTTTTGTCATGAATTGTTACTCTCTTTCTCTGTTTCTGTCTCTCTCTCTCTCTCTCTTGCTATTGCTCTCTCTCTCTCTTTCTTTTCCTTCTCTGTCATTTGTCTCTCTCTCTCTTTGTCATTCTCTCTCTCTCTTTCTCTCAGTGACTTTCTCTCTATGTGTTTTATTCTCTCTCTCTCTCTCTCTCTCTCTCTCTCTCTCTCTCCCCCCTCTCTCTCTCTCCCTCCTCTTCTCTCTCACAGTCTCTTTCTCTGTTTCTCCCCTCCCCCCTCTCTCTCTATTTCCCCTCTTCCCCCTTTCTTTCTTTTTTTTATCCATCCACCTCAGTGTCTTCTTTCACTCACTATTTGTGTCACACTTACCAGTTTACAAAAACTTAAGTTTCAAATCATTGCAGTACATTCACATATACAACCAACAGGTTTACGAACTAAAGATATTCTTTCATCCATTTTCCCCATTTTTCTTCTTTCTCTTTTAGTTTTCTGATTTAATTTGTTAAATTCTTCTTTCTCTTTTAGTTTCCTTATTTAATTGTTTAAAATATGATTTGTTTCTTTCGATTAACAACATCTTTCTTTCTGGTCTTTTTGCATGTCTTTTTTGGTTCTCCCTGTTTTGTTATAGAAACCTCAGCCCCTAACAACGGAGTTATACCCCACCCAGGCTAGTAAGTTTGGGGCAGTAGAGAACAGTGCTCCCCTGTGGCGAGATTCCTCCACCAACATTGATTCAGCCTCCGCAGTGCACCCGGAGCCCGTCACTGTGGCATCCTACACTGACACAGCCAGAGTCCGCCAGTCACAACCCCTCACTTCAGAGCCTTACAGCGCCACACAAAAGCCCTTTCGACCGGAGCCACTTGTTGCCGAACCTTACATCGGCTCAGAAAAACCTTTTCGTGCTGATCCAATAGCGGCAGAGTCCTACTATGGATCGGGAAAGCCCTTTCGTTCTGAGCCCATCACCTACAATGGCTCCCCCCAGGCTTTTGAAGACCAGCCCAATGCGACCGAGCTGTACAGTGGCACAGCAAAGCCTGTCCACCTGGAACCAGTCATCGCCGTGTCTCCAGGCGGTTTTGCAGAGCCTTCTGATATGAAGGCCATCACTGTTGCCTCGGTAGAGTCTCAGCCAAGAGAGGCAGAGTACTACAATGGCTCGTCAGCTCCCTATCACCCAGACCAGGCAGACAAAGCCCCTTCTACACCAGATTCCACACCAGACTGGCGCAAAGTGGTGTATTCCGGCGCACGCACGGAGTCGGGTTCTGCCTCAGAAAGTGTGGATGCTGACAGCCTGCGGATGTTGCCTGATGATTCCGTGCCCATCATCAGGGCAGATTTTCACAATGTGGCCCCAACGCCTCTGTCCGAAGCGGAACTGAGAAATATTGAGTTGATCACAGCATCAGGACCGGAGTACAGGGACATTGCTTTCAAGCCTTTCCCACCCAGCCGAGGAAGGACGCCCACCCCTGAAGTAATCAATTTTGAGGGTGGTGCCAATTGCTTAGTACTACACCCTACTTGCTGCTTGGTTGTATAGTAGTCATGCTGTATAGCCTGACACCAATCCCAGCTTGGGGGGTCCTCTGCTCTGGTCCCGTTTTTATCGCTTACTTTTTTTTTCTTTCTTTTTTTTTGTTTTGTTTTGCTTCTGCTTCAACATACTGTAAACAAATACCATACATACAGAAGGGACAGGGTAAAAAAAATATATGGATGGGACTTATTCTTTGCTGTGTGTCTGACTTAAGAAACAGGGCATTGTATACCTGGTATATTTAATTGTAGTGTCTTGACTAACATCGCCTAATAGAAATGTGGGCACATTTGTAGCTGTTTATTTTCCAGTCTGACTGATATAAGGCTATTTAATGAGCAGTAATCTTTCTAATGTGTTTGGAAGGAAATCAGATGAATGTTTGATTCAGTCATTACCAACTACTCTTCAAATTTAAAAGTAGTTTCTGGTTTTGCTTTAATATAATGGTTTCAGGAGGAAAGTATGAGGCTTCAATTTTTATTTTTTTTTATGATTTTCCTGGATCACTAGATAATATTTGTGCTGGGGTCATTAGATTAATAGTAGAGCTGGCAGCTTAACTAACATTTTCACAGTCATATATAATCAGAGAAAAGACCTTCATGGCTGTTTACTATTAAAGATAGAACAAGGACTGACACAAGGACTGAAGCAGTTTGGATGTTCGTAGTATTGATTTAGAATCAGTTTGAAAAAGATGTTTTTAATTTTGTCGCATTGATTTCAACAGAGGCTTTACACTGTTTGTCTGGTTGACATGATGGTGTTACTACTCTTCCTGAATCCCATGGTGGCAATGTTGTTTTGTGGACGTTCTCAGCCCATAGCCCCACATCTCCCTACCTTTCCTTTGTTTTGTTGGGTTTTGCTTTTGTCATCTGAATTCCTTCCTACCCCTCCCTGCCTTTTCCTTTCACAAAGAATAGCAGAACAGATTGAAGGAGAGGAGATTAGAATTCCTGAGCTTCTACCAGCAACTAAATTGGGCAGTGGACAGAACAAGCAGAAAATAAATCCCACTTTTTTACATTTGTATTGATTTGTATGTCCACTTTTTTTCAAGGATTCCACTGTAGTTCAATGAAGAATGTAGGGTTTCTGCTAACCTCAGGGATGGCTAGCCACTTTTTTCTTTTTTTTTTTTTTAGGTTATAACTAATGCTAACTTTGGGGATGACTAAAACATTTTCATTATTTTTCCTTATATTCATTTAATTTTACTTTTGATTAAGTTGATTTTTTCTTGAGAAAAAAAGAAAAGTTAATTGTGAATATGTATTATTGTTTCTTTTTGTTTTATTTCAAAGTTTGCTTTGTACAGGAATATTTCTTTGCTTGTTTTTATGGCAGCACTTTACTATGATTTATTATTCTTTTGGATTTGTTCTTCCTTTTCTTTTTCTTCTTTCTTTTTTCCCTATTTTTTATCACTTTAATTTTGTTAGTTTTAGTTTACTGGTATGTCTTAGATTTTGTTTCTTTCCCCACCTTACTCCCTTTATTTCCCTATTCTTTTTCTTTTCTTTAAAGAACTGAAGATTCACACAAAATAGAAGTAAAGCTTATAGAAATTCTCAGCTTCATTCTAGTATTCAATCAGCATTAGAAGATACCAGCACTAGATTTTTTTCTTTTGATTCTTAAAAATAGTAATTTGTGTCTGAGAGTTGCAAGCATGACATTTAAAGACTGTGATAATACTGTATTTGCAGTAAGTATTTGAGGAAATAAGGAAGAATGTGACATAAATCATGCATAATATCCAGGTCATAAAATCTTTCAAAACAATGTGCCTTTTTTTGTATCAATATTTCAACCAATTTTGTGTAAATGTAGACTTATTTTGTAACAAAAGTAAACCTGAATGTAATCAACTTATTTTCTTTCTTTTCTCAGTTTAATTCTTGATTTCTGTACTTGCTTTATTTTCTCAGTCTCTTGGATTTTAATTGTTTCAGATGAGTATCTTTATTTCTAGTTTTTATTTCATTGTTTATTTATTCTATTTTGTATGCTTTTCTATTCAGATGATTTTTAAGTTCACTGTTTCATTAGAATGCTTTGAAAAGACAAGATTGAATTAGAAGAAAAGAAAAAAAAATGTCTTCTGTATGAATGTAATTGAATGAGATCCTTGGTTGTATTTTTTAATCTATTTATTTTTTGTTTCTTATTAATTACCTTAAAACTGACTTGAGCGCAGAATGCCTTAACAAAAATGACCCGCATGGAAGAGAGATAGTCAGCTCACTCCTAATACAAGAGGAATTTGTTCCTGAATTTGTTAACATTTAGCTTACACTGTCAGAAAACAGATTTATCACTTATCTCAAAACTTCAAGAAAGAAACTTTAAAAAAAGAAAAAAAAACAGAGGAGTTAACTTCACTTTGTGCACGGGGATACTCAGCGAATCCAGATGATTGTTAAGACGTAACGACCAACAAGCCTCAGTGCCTTACCCAACCACTCCCCCCCTCTTCCAGGATTACATGGAGGCTCAGATCGTGAGCCAGTCGTTCAGCCAGTCGTACAGCGCGGCTCCACCCCGGGTGGATGGGCGGGTGCCGGGCAGTGGGGACCCTCAGCGCTTCTCCTCCTACAGCGGCTCCTCCTTCAGCACCACCTTCGATCCTGACAACGTGCCTGTGGACCGCTCGCCCGTCTACTCTGGGTGAGGCCACTGTCTCCTGCTTGGGCTGTGTGTCACCTGTGCTGTGTGTGCTGGTACTGTGTGTCACCTGTGCTGTGTGTCACCTGGGCTGTGTGTGCTGGTACTGTGTGTCACTTGTGCTGTGTGTCACTTGTGCTGTGTGTCACCTGTGCTGTGTGTGCTGGTACTGTGTGTCATTTGTGCTGTGTGTCACCTGTGCTGTGTGTCACTTGTGCTGTGTGTGCTGGTACTGTGTGTCACCTGTGCTGTGTGCCACTTGTGCTGTGTGTCACCTGTGTTGTGTGTGCTGGTACTGTGTGTCATTTGTGCTGTGTGTCACTTGGGCTGTGTGTGCTGGTACTGTGTGTCACTTGGGCTGTGTGTCACTTGTACTGTGTCAGTGTGTGTCACTTGTATGTGCTTGTTCTGTATGTGACTTGTACTGTGTGTGCTTGTACTGTGTGTCACTTGTACTGTGTCAGTGTGTGTCACTTGTACTGTGTGTCACTTGTACTAAGTGTCACTTGTACTGTGTGTCACTTGTACTGTGTCAGTGTGTGTCACTTGTGTGTGCTTCTTCTGTATATGACTTGTACTGTGTGTCACTTGTGTGTGACTTGTGCTGTGTGTGCTTGTAGTGTATATGACTTGTACTGTGTGTCACTTGTGCTGTGTGTCACTTGTACTGTGTGTCATTTGTACTGTGTGTGCTTATACTGTATATGACTTATACTGTACATGACTTATACTGTATATGACGTGTACAGTGTACGTGTCACTTGTGCTGTGTGTGCTTGTTCTGTATATGACTTGTACAGTGTGTCACTTGTGTTGTGTGTCACTTGTGCTGTGTGTCCTTGTGCTATGTGTGACTAGTTTGTGTGTTGACATCATTAACATGTCACTTGTGCTGTGTGTGACTAGTTTGTGTGTTGACGTCATTAACATGTCACTTGTGTCAATATTAATGAGATTTTATCTTTAAAGTTGCAATTTTTTTGCAGTGAGTGACTATCATTAATGTGTCACTTGTGTCTGTGTACTGTATACAAGGTTTGATTTTTAAAGTGCAAGTTTATTTATTTTAATGCACAATCTTTATTCTACCTCATTGTCTTTCGCACATGCTGAACACAAAATTATGTGTTTCGCAGAGGCAGTAAATCTTCTTGACATGATTAGTCTTGACTTAACTTATGCACTGGGTGACTGTTTCTAAACTCTCAGTTACTTGAAAGAGAAGACCATCTCTGGACGATGGTTATAGTCATAAAAGATAGGAAATAGAAGATGGACAGAAGGGGTAAAGAGCAAGTAGTAATTAATGTGGGAACATTTTACAGGAAAGAAATTATATTACCTTGGTTATCAGTCATGCTGACTGAATTATACAGTTATTGAGACTGTTTGTCATTTTCAGTTTCATTAAAAAATATTGGACGAAAAATATGTAATACGTATGATGACATTGTAGATCGAAAATCTAAGAAGTGGAATGTTGCCTGACACAATAGTAGAAAAGAAAAGAGAATGCAGAGTGCATTATAGTCATTGTCACAGGCCACCAACCCAGTCGCAAAGTCTTTTCAGCCAGCTTGAATTAGGGAGTGAAAACGAAAACTTTCGTTGTTCAGTTAGGTACTCCGTGCATTTTCAGTTTTGTAATGTTTAAAAAATACTTGGCTTCCTAGTAGGTTCTTGTTAATGGCTGAAGCAGAAGCAAGTGATACGAAGCCTCACTGAAGGCAGGCATGTCAGGACTTGCACCATGGCGTGTATGTCAGCTGTAGACACGTCACCCTGCATATGCAAAAAGCAAGATGCTATGAAGATAAACAGAGCTGTCTCATGGGCTTTTGTGCCTCTTTCTTGATATGAAATCAATTTGTTCGTTCGTTCATTGATATGAAATCAATTTGTTCGTTCGTTCATTTGTTTATTGTAACGTAGCTTGGAATCAATCAGGCTTGAGGAAAACGGACATTTGCAAGGTACTTCAAGAAATGTTAACTAGTTTCTTAAAGGTAGCAAGGGAAGGAGAGTGAGGGTTTTGATTAATACGTATGCTGTAAAACTTCGTGGGAAGTTGTTTTTTTGTTTTGTTTGTTTGGGAGGTGGGAAAAGAGGAGGATTGGGGCAGGAACAACTCAAAACAAAACAGAGCTTGTTGATAGTGTCCTTGCTGATAATCACAATGATAAATGTGAATGCTGCATTTATTTTGGTTTCATCGTATTCTTTTTATTTTCTCTTTAGAAGCAAACTGAAGTGGAAAAGGTAAATGGCTGTTGTCATGAATTTTTTTGGTTCACCTTGGTGTTATGTATCAAATTGTGTGGTCATGATTTTTTTTTGTTTTTTTTTTTTTGGTTTGGTTTTGTAATAGACATGTATGAAGATGCTCGTTTTCATCTTTTTCCCTATATTTGTATTTTTCTCTATATCTCTATATTTGTAAGTCTCTTTATTTATCACCTCTTTTATAGTCTTTCCCACTCTGTCTGATTTCGTTGCAATCTTGTCAATCTTCCTCTCTGTCTGGTGTCTCGTCATTTGTGAGTTTGTGTCTGTCAGGCACTTTTGGGGTATGTGAGAAAAGACACCATCCTTATTTATATCCACCCTCTTTATGTGAATACCATCAACCCAGTTGCAGGAGATTAGTGATTATCTGAAATGATTGGTTGTAATGTATTTACTCTGTTGCTTATATATATATATATATATGCAAAGAAACAGACATGCAAGGACATACAGAAACATGTATGCATACATGCATGCACACACACATGCTGCATGCACACACACACACACACACATGCTGCATGCACACACACACACACACACACACACACACACACACACATATATAAAATGGCTTTTGGCATGTTAGCAACAAATAAGTTGTATCCATGTGAGTGAGGCCTTGCTTCCCAATTTTTCTTTTTTTATGTATTTTTTTTAATTATGTAATGTTGTAATGTGCATGGAGGCAGGGGGAAAGGATTGAGGGCATCATCTTCAGTTTCATTGCCTGTCTTTTTGGTTCCGTGCTTGTGAAGCGTGGAATGTCATGTTTCATGCCATGTTTTTTTTCCACTAGATTCTTGGGATTTTCTCTTTTTTATTATGCTACAGTGTATCATGGATTTCCTTGATGTTTTTCAAGCTCTTGTAATCATTGTGTGCTGTGGTTTTATGTACAGCTTTACACTGGTTTTTATGTTGAATCAGATTTTGCATATCATCATGACCTAAGCAACAACAACAAAAGGGGAAAAAAAGCAGTATTTTGATGTTTTGCAATTGGAGGCTTCAACGTTTTTTTTAAATATCATTTTGATAACAATAATGCAATCACTTCTGTCATTTCTTTTCTTTCTATCATTTATTCATACCTTTCTGTGGTGCATGTTATACTTCTTTAGCTCACCCTTCAGAATTGTCCTCAAGTTCATTCAGATCTTGGCAAAGTAAAGCTCACGCATTTTTCTACAAGAGTTCCATTCCGGATCAGTTCATTATTGTAAATGTCACTCAGTCATGAGTTAAGTTTTCTCATGAATCATAATGTAAATTCAGGAAATAATACAGGTGTTCATGAGATCATCTTAGAAGTGAGAAGAGAGTAATCTCATTTGCAAACAATAGATTGACTGTGTTGAAGTATTATATTTGCATTCATTTTTTTCAAGTCTAACC
>JAVDPJ010056567.1:0-13251 GCA_034780015.1 Urosalpinx cinerea
TTTTTAGGAAGATGCCTTGTTTTGAGGCTGCCAACCAAATCAGCATTCATGTCAGTTGTCTTTATGGCCCTAAAATGGACCCTTACCCAGTTTTACCTTACCCAGTCTTAACCTGATAAGGAAGAGGATGTATGTGCTAATGGTTGTTTTGCTGAGAGTTTAAATAAATAGTAACTCACAATCCGGCTGTCACTAACCATGTGTTTGTCCGTCCAGTGACAGCCAATGTAGTTGGGAGTAAGAATTCTGCTCACGCAGGCAGCTGGGAGTTTTGAATACGAGTGAGCATGTGCTAGATAGAGAGATTGTATAAGGCTTTAAAGTTTAATGTCCGCACTCACTAAGTGATATGGCAGACGATGGGGAAATCACCCCAGTTGAACAATTCTGTGTGCAACGGCCGTTCTGCTTTATTTAGGATGGATACGCCTTTAAGCTGTGTTCTTTGTCAGAATGTTACACAGGTGCATTTGTATTGTATTTTGTGTTTTAAAATTGTCTTTCTTTATCTGCCTTGTTGAAAATTAGAACTTACTTTGTTTCAGAATTTCTTGCCAAACACTTGAACCGTTTTACAAACTTTTGCCTTGTTTTGGTTTTGCTTTAAAGGAGCAAAAATTGGAGATGTAGCTGTATGATAATTGAATGATAATTTTAGGTTGTGAACAGCACATTAGCATCACTCCAGGGAAAAAGGATACTAGGTTTTGTTGGAAAAGTTCGATATTTTGTTGATTGACAAAGAGGAAGAAGATGAGGAATGTGCAATTGTCATAGTGAACACAAACCAGTCATTTTGTCTCTTTTTCGTTGTGAACACATGTCCATGTTATTATTTCTTTTTGCATACATGTTTACGGGTTGTACGATTGCGTCCAGGCACTGGCATTTTCTTGTAACTTTTGTTCCATCATGATCATTGTGTCCATATTTTACTATCGATACAACTTTGATGTTTGAAAATTGATTGCACTGCCATTACGACATTAGTATCAATGTTAGTTGTCATGAAACTGACAAGATCTGCCACATTTATTTTAATGCAACCACACCTCTTGAATATTTTGATATCATGATATCACCAAGGGGACTGTATTTTATTATAGGTTTTTTTTTTTTTTTAATTTTTTTTTTATTATATGTATGTAATGAATCTTCAGAAGTAGGTTTTTTTATATGCAAGGTGGTGGTTATACGCAAGGCATTATGTAAAAGGTCTTTTTTTTCCTTTTTGTTTATTTTTTTTATTTCAAAAGAACGTGATTCTCTAAAGTTGCGGAAGTAAACTAAGTAATGTGTGGTCTGACACGGTATGTAAGCTAGAAGACATTCAGCAGTGAAATTGGTTTTGATGGGTTTTGAAAAGACATTTGTAAATATCATGTACTTTTTTTTTCTGATAAACCGCTAAAAAGTTGGGGGGGGTTTCCGGTGTAATTTTTACTTTGATTCGCCATTTTTATGCACCATTTTGCCTTTGTTAACAGGTGCAAAGAAAGAACTTTGAAAGATTTTTATTTATTGACTTTTTTTTTAACTTTCAAAATTCTTTGTACAATAAGCCATACTGTAATCTGGAAGCCCCAAAATGTTGTAAGTCTGTCTCATGCACATATCCTGGGTTTATTGGCATGGTGCTATTGTTCCTGTGGCTAACATTTTTTTTTCTTTTTTCTTTCTTTCTTTTTTTTTTTCTTTCTTTCTTTCTTTTTTTTCTTTTTTTTTTTGTTGGTTTTCCTGTTGGTTTTCAGTGCTGATGGTATATATTAATAGTCACGGCAGAGTTCTCTGCGTGAAATTCAGGCTGCTCTTCCCAGTGTCAGCGAGTCGCCGTAGTACGGCGCCACCCATTTTTTTCTTCTCCTGATATGGCCCAGAGTTGTTAGCATGGCTACAAGTAAAAAAAAAACCCAATAACCTCTAATCCATATCATTTTCTGAAATGAGCATTATTCACACACAAAAGAAACAGCAAACTACAGACAGTTTCAGAAATCAGTATGAAGGAGGGCCTTCTAATTTCTGTACAATTCTTCTTCTTACAGTAGCTTTTCAACTCCTTTGAGGACCCCCAGTCTAAGTACACAGATTACCAACAAACCTACCTTATCTTGGGCACAGATTTTTGTGCCAGTGGGTTTTTTTTTCTCCCCGCCATAGGCCGCCATACTTTTGACTTCTATACAATAAAAAATGATGTTTCTTCATTTGGCTGACAGAAATATTGTGGAGACCGTAATAATCGTTTGGCTGGTGCTAAAGATCCAGGAGACCCTGCATTGTGATAGTTTTTTGTTTGCAGTTTTTCCCATTGAGGTGTCACAGCAATTGGAAGAATCCATATACGCTCCACCACACCTGCCAAGCAGATGCTTGACCAACTGCATAACCCAATGCACTGCGTCAAGCCTCGGATGCATGCTGGGTATTTTTTGTGTTTCCGCAGCTCACCAAATGCTGGCATGGATTACAGGATCTTTAATGCATGACTTGCATGCATGTATACACAGAACCTCGGTTTATGATCTCATCTGAAGGACCTGAGGGAGAATGAAGTCAGCACCAGTGTTAACTCTTGGGGAAAATCCCCCTTTACAGAACGACACATTGGCGGATTGAACTTGAGATCACAAGTCTGACGCTCTACCTATTGAGGTGTCTGCACCCTTGATAGTCAGAGAGGGTCTAGGACTGCCTTTAATCACAGTTTAGGGGGTGGGGGGGGGCAGATGACTCAATCGGTAGAGCATCTGACTCATGATCCAAAGGTTGCTGGTTCAATCTGCTGTTGAGCCGTTCTGTACAGAGGAATTTTTTTCTCCAGAATCAACATTGGTTCTGATTCTATTCCCCTATATGAGATTATAAACTGAGGTCCTGCGTATACACGCATGCAGAAGATCAAGTATGGATGTATATCCAGTAATCCACGTCAGTGTTTGGTGGGTTGAGGAAACACAAAAATGTCCAGCATGCACTTGAGGATTGACTCAGCATACCGGGTTATGCAGTTGTCAAGCATCTACTTGGCAGGTGTGGTGTATCATATATGGAATATTCTGTATGCTGTGACACCTTGGCAAAAACTGAAAACTTAAAAACTGGAGGTTGGCAAGAAAAAAAGACAACTGTTTGTTTCTGTTCCTTAAAGAATGCTTTTTGAAACATAATTTAACATTATTGAGATATAACTACATAAGTTGTATACTTGCTAATATTTTCCCCCGGGTAAAATTATAGTAGTATTCTTTCCTCCCTTTCTTCATTTTTTTAAACATGACTTGTGCAGCTGATGATTTACCCATGGTGCGTGATAGAGGTAAATCTCAATTTGAGTGACTTGACTAAGTGTCTCAAAATATTAAAGAGAAAAAAGAAAAAACTGTTGCAGACTAAATTTACCTTTGAAAGAATGTCAGAAGGAACTAATGTCTCAGAAACCCAAACTGCATGTGCTTTATTGGATCAAGTTATTTTAGTGTCAAAACACAGCTCCTATAGAACATAGGCAAGTGTGATTCTGGTGCTGTTTTCTAGCTTGGTGTGCTCTTTGAGATTTTTGTTCTTCTTTTTCCTCTTTCTGCCAAAATGCCAGAACCCTTAGTTGGAGTTAGTGCAGCAGATTTGTCAGAATGTTGACGTTAGCTGCCTGTATGGTGTGGTATATACTTTGTTGTCATGGCAGATTTTCTCTAGATACAAGAAGAAGAAGAGGGAGACATTGGAGAGGGAGAATGAAAGGAAGCCAGGGGGAATGCGAAGGTCACAGGGATAATAGCAATGATTACTTGAAGGCCAAGTGAGTATTAGAGAACGTTTCCAGATTTTTGTATTTGTGAAGTTACAATCAGTTTTCTGTTCAAGCATTAGTAGTCAGGTAACGGGTGAATGTTGTACGGTAATGATCGCCTGGATTTGTTAATTATGTTTTATTTGCAATCAACGACACATGACCAAACATCCCTCCATTACACAAGTAACTACGCAGTTTTCTTCTCCTGTGAAGGGATGGTTTGGTTTGTGATTTTCTCTCTGTTATTCTTGAGGAGCTTTTTTTCTTATTGTTTGAATGTACCTTTGAACTAGTGCATTATGTGTTGTTTTGAAATATGCAGTGTGGACAGTATCCAGCCATTTATATTTGTTTTGTTTTGTGATGGGTCTTGTTTACTTGTATTTTCGTAACTGGTGCATTGTATCGTATTTGCTTTAAAATGGCATTCATAGTGACTGTGGAGACTACACTGACTGCTCGCCAGTCTGTGAGTTTGATTGGAAGAGATGGGAGTAGAGAAAGTGAATTGACTTAGCTGATTTCTAAACCACTGCCAGTGTTGTGTTTGGTCCTTATTTTTGATGAATTTATTTTGTTGATAACTCCTTGTTACGGTTTCATGATAATTAGGCAATTATTTTGTCGATAACTCTTTGTTAAGGTTTCATGATAATTAGGCAATTATTTTGTTGATAACTCTTTGTTAAGGTTTCATGATAATTAGGCAAAGTCTTACTTTGATCTGGTGTCAGTGGATTGTGCTTCGTCTTGTGAGCTCTGTGCATCTAAGTAAGAAATAGTTGATTTTAGAAGTGCAGCTTAATTACATCTATCACATTTTCTTAATTTGGAATTAAAATTTGTTCCTGAAATATTGCTTATAGACTGTAAACATTTACTGAAACACAATATATATCATACTCTTGGATATTTTCAGTTTCTGCATTTTTATTTTAAAAAGTCCAATGATTAAACTTTGGCTATTTATATCTCCAATAAAAGATTTGTGAAGGTTTTCATACCACTTCCCAGAGAGAGTTTTTTGGTTAAAAAAAAAAATTCCCCTGTGAATATAATAAATGACCAGTTTTGTTGAGTGCAATGACGATGGTTTGATCGAAGCCAGTTGTAAGTGTCAGTAGGAACTGAATATTTTATCCTGCTTATGATTGGCTGTTTGTCAGGTGCAGTAGGCATGAGAGGGAGGGAGTGAAAGTGCGACAGTTGTTTGTGTATGGCCAGCAGTGATATCATTAGAATCCATTTTTAACGATGACCCTGCAGTAATCTCAAGGTATATAGTATGGTGTGGTTTAGTATGGTATGGTAATACATGGCATGGCATGGCATAGTCACAGCAGATTTGTCTACGTGAAATTCAGGCTGTTTTCCTTGGGTAGAACACATTACCATAGTATGGTGACCCCCCCCCCCCATTTCTGCATGTGTATTTGTTTGCCTATCAGAGTGGGATTTGTACATCATTTTGCTTCGGACAACTCTCTTGTTGCTGAGGGTTATTTTATGTGCGCTGAACTGAATGCAGTTTGCAATGGGACTTAAGTTTATTGTCCCATGCAAAAGACTAATGCCCAGACCACACTACTTCTGAGCTAGTGGATAGGGGAAAAGTCTAGGCTCCGAATGAGATTTGAACTACTGCCAGACCACCAAACCACCCTGCAGTAATCTCATGGGCACACCATGGATGAGGCTTTATTAAACCAAACTCACATCTGCAGACTACTTACATGTAATGACAGCTTGGAGTGTCTTTATCAATTTTTAAATAGATAAAACAAAAAAACCCATTCTGGCACCCCTTCATGCAGTGAGGATCATTGACATGTTTATCCCCATGAAGATGGTTGTAATTTTCAATCTCAGATTGTGATTTATCCCAGTGTAATCACGAGAAATCATGAGATAATTCTTGTTTTCACTTTAAAATATTGAAACTTTAGTTCAAATTTTTACTTAGAAAAGTTAGCATATTGTATGGTTTTTGTAATGAGATAAGTGAAATGGAAAGAATTCTTGCCATGTAGATTTTTGAAATGAAAGAAACTGAATTTAGTCTGAAGTTTCTATCTTCTCACACGCACACCCACACACACACACACACACACACACACACACACACACACACACACACACACACAAAGTCATCTCAGTGCATCTGTTTCATGTGATTCAGGGCTTTAAAATGACCCTGCAGAACATCCCTCCCCTCTCCTTCCCACCCTTCTTTTAAAAATTTTCTTTTTCCATAGTTACACATGACATCTAAGTAAAGCGTATGACTGGGACTTTAACTCTACTTTTATATCATCAAAGACAGATAAAAAAGGACAATAATGATCCTTTAATCTCCCTAGGGATTCAAGTCCAGGGCCTAGAACATTGGGAGGGAAAAGGGGCCACATCCACAGTCACAGCCTTTACCCACCCCTGGATCATCCTTTAGTCCAAGAGACAATGTATTTCTGTGTGCTGTACTTTAATATCGCACAACAAAGAGCAAGTGTATGGTGCCTTGTTATAATGTGTGTTGTTTGAACTGTATGGACATTATGCTCCTAATGGAATCTTTGATGCACTTCTTTGTTTGTTTTTTTAAATATCCGCACATATCACATTGCATTTGACAATGGGTGCTAATGTAGTAGAGAAATCTTCCTCTTGATTGTGTGTCTCAATGTTAGACTAGCCTAGGAAATAAGAAGCAATCAGTTGGGCTAAAAAAACCACCATGTAACCAAAGTCTGGTGATTGTAAATTGTAAACTTCAGGCATTTAATTCCAGTGCCACAGCCACATGAAATAGCCGGATAGAGCTAGCTTACTGGTTGGAAATTGCACAAGTTTGACATTGTTAGTATACTAGCCAGACAGGGAATATGGTATAAACTCCTCAAGTTTGACATTGTTAGTATACTAGCCAGACAGGGAATATGGTATAAACTCCTCAAGTTTGTTTATAATAAGTACTTTGGCTGCTCCTTAATGCACTTGATATGATTTTAGCACACACACTCCTGCAGTGGGGCACTGTGGGTTTGAAGTTAAAGGCCTCTCCTGTTTATGGAACCATAGGAGCTATCAATCTAGCGCGGCTGTTAGGTAGTTAGGGGTTCCTCTTTCCTGTCGTCCCGTCTTTTTCTCTCAAGCTTCCTTTCTGTTTTCTGCCTCCAATGTCCATTTGTTTGCCTTTTTTCCACAGTCGTTTTAAGCTCCTGGAAGTCGGAGTATGGCTGCCTTTATGGTAAAAAAAATAAAATTGCCATACATGCAAAATCTGCCTCACAAGGCTAGGTAGGTAGGTTTGTTGTGGGTTTATGTGCTTTGGGGGTACTTGCAATAGTTGAAAGCCTGCGTACAAAGGTTTCTACTTTTCTAGTGTGTTGGTTAGTTCTTGATGCTTCCAGCTTTAGATACAGTTTCAATACATGCTTCTCTGCGCATGTGCCTGGGGATCCAAGATGTATAGTGTACATAAACTGAGATTGGATAGGTTGATGTTTCGTATTTGATGTTCACTTTTGGTTGGTTGGTTGATGTTGCTAATTTATGATCTCTGTTTTATGGGGAACACATTCTCCTACACCTCATCTGAACTGCTGATTTTTATTGATTTTTTTTATAGATTTTTTTGGTGGTCAGTTTTCTTCATTTCTCTTTTTTTTGGGTGTTTTTTCCTTTTTTCTCTATTGAATTTTTTTTCTTTTTTTTTCTGACCTTCTCTCTCTCCAATACATTTTTTTCCTATTGTGATGTTCTACTTCTGTTTTTCACAGTCATTGAAATACCCTTGATTCCTCTGCACTGCTGTGTTTTTGTTGTGCCTTCCACAGTGAGTTTTTTGTTGTTTTTGTTTTGTTTTATGAAAGGCTGTATTGTGGTATATTCATTCTGTCTGAAGTCTTTTTTTTTATTGTTTTTTTTTGTTTGTTTATATATATATATATATACGGTATATGTATTTTCTTTCTTTTTTTATTATAATTTTAGTGCTTGTCAAGATAGCTAATCAGCTTTGTCAATTTTAATCATCAGTCCACAGTCCTGTTTTTGTTTTGTTTTAAAAATAAACTTTAGTTTTGTCTGGTTCGCAACTAAAGTAATGGGAAAAAGGACTCAGTAGTGTATGCGTGTGTGTGGGTGTTTGTGTGTGTGTGAGAGAGTGTTTGAGTGTGTGTGTGTGTGTGTGTGTACATATGTATGTGTGTGTGAGTGCACGCACACACATACATGCATCCTGCCATTTGTTCACTTATCTGTCACAGCTTTTGAACACTTGCCAACATAGCAATGGTCACTTGGCCTAAGTGTTAACATATCTTGGAGAATGTCAGTTGTACAGACCTCCTCAGTGTGTCTCATGTTTTGTTTGCTTGTTTGTTTGTGTTGGATGGACAACAACGTTGAAGTTTTTACCTTGGAAAGTTCGTGTATAATTTCATGAGTAGATAAAGAGACTGTGGGACAGAGGAGATGTGCATGTGTGGCAATGCCAGTTTCTTAATGCTGCTATGTAGCCATCAGACTGCAGTTTTGCGCAGGTTGGTGTATTAAGATCAGTCTCATTTTGGTCTTTTGATATATATATAATTTTTTTGAAAAATAGTTGTGAAATGCTTGGCTTTTTTGTGACTTAATTAAATGATATTAACTTGCAATATGTGGCAATGTAAATTATGATTAATGCTTTAAATTTTAAACCAAGGACAGCAGAGAGCAGTTTTAAGTGTGGTTTATGCAGCAAACATGGCAATTCTGGCATATCTATGATACTATCATATTCCTGTCTTGAAGATATTTTCTTGTGGCTGAAGAAGAGCTTGGCCTGAAAATTTCCATGCAGCCCATGGCGTTTTGTTTTTGTTCTTTTAAGATATGCTCTGTCAGAAATGTCCCTTTTCTTGTTTGTTTTTCCGTTTAGTTTTCTGTTGCCTTGTCACTTCACTGCCTTATTTTCCACAAAATGTGTAAGATTTTAAGAGAAAAAAAAGATTTCCATCAGTCTTGCCATTGTCACCAGTTATCAACTCCATCACATTTTCATTTCAGCCTGCTAGAATCAGAGAGTGAAACCAAAAAAGAAATCTCAGCAGTAATGTTGTTGAATTTTTCTGTGTCATGATTTAACAAGTAACAGTTCTTTTGCTATCTTGAAACTTGTACTGATTTTTAGGCAAGATTCTTAACGAGAGAGGTCCCTTTCCCTTGTGGAAAGTTGCTTCTTGATGTGTTCAGAGTATTCAGCCGGTCTAAGACACACATCTGGAAGTCCCCCCGCAGAGTGAAATAGCAGTACCGTTGTTTGTGCCATGACCCTGTCTTTAATAGGAGAGTTGACCCTGTCTTTAATAGGAGAGTGCTGCTGCTCCCCTGTACCGCTGTTCCCCATGCCTCTTAAGTTGGTTCCAGATTACTCAGACAATAAAATTTGTTGTTAGGCATATTTTACAGACAAAAATTGTATCAGTGATACACTCAACACATTGAACATTTGCAATGAAATAATTTTACAGATAAAAATTGTATCGGAGTGATACATTCAACACATTGACCATTTGCAATGAAATAATTTTACAGATACAAATTGTATCGGAGTGATACATTCAACACATTGACCATTTCCAATGAAAAAAACACCCACCAAAAAACCCAAAAGCCCTTCAACTGCATGTATGGGGGACAATGATAAGGGGAACAGCGGGATGACTCCAGACTCCTCTCTCCATCATGGAGGATTTGAACTGAAGGGTGTCTGTCAACATTGAAGTTCAGCAAATGTGAGGGGAATGTCTTCGTCTACTCAGCTTGTCTTGGGTAGCTTTCAAGGAGAGCTTTGGAAACTTGCTTGCTTCAAATGTTTGTTTTTTTTTTAGTGATGTGTACTATAGAAGAGTAAAAAAACCTCATTATTTGATAAACATCCCATCCCACCCAACACGCTCCTTTCATGGTGGAAAGAAAAGAATGATTTTATCTTTCATTAGTACAAAACTATACCAGTGTCCACTATGATGGACAATTCCTGTTGCAAGCCCTTAAAACTTTAAGGTATGGTAGCTGGTTCAGAAATATGAATGGAAACATGGCTCTAGACCATGTATCAGACTTTTTGGATTGAAAGTTTTCTGATTCTGGATTCTTCATAATAAAAACTCATGGCACAGAACCAAGGGAAGTTGAAATATTCCTACAAGGTAGGCCTTCATTGACTGTGTCATGAATCGTGTATCAGACTGTTCATGAAGTTATTCCTAAGGTAGGCCTTCATTGACTGTGTCATGAATCGTGTATCAGACTGTTCATGAAGTATTAGTTCAGGTATTATAACAGCTGCAACAGTTTTGTGAGAAGCCATGATACGGCGGCGTGTTCAAAATGTACTTGTCCGAATGTCAATCCTGGCTTGTTGAGTTTTTTGTAATTGGCTTTGTTTTGTTGGGTTGTTTTTCTCTGTGTGCCTATCCCCCTTGTTATGTGGAATGATGACACGAGTGAGAGGTCAGACTGAACTGTCAAAAGTTTCCCCCGGACAGCTGTTGTCTCCTGTGCCAGTCTCTGACTGTGACTGTGGGTGGGCCTGTCAGAGAATGGTGTAAAGGATTGTGTGTGCGTGGTTCAGGTTGGTGGCTTGGTTTGCCCAACTTCAGATTTAGTTGGCCTTTGTAGACAGACTGTACATAGGAACTGTATGCCATGGTGCTAGTCAACAAATAAAGTCACTTTGCAATGTTGGTATGCATGTTTGATTAGTGTGGATAGTTGTGAAAGTGTTGTTTGTGTTCAGTCATATACAAACATACCATGTGTGTGCACACCCACATACACAACACGTATACACATACACAACATGCACACACATACACACATGCACACACATACACAACGCACACACACACACACATACACAACACGCACACACACACACACATGGCAAAAGTGACATACATTCAAACTGTCAAGTAAAATATGACTAACACATGCACGCACGCACACACACACACAACCTCTCAAGGGTGCCAAGTTTTATTATACTGGAGGCAGAAAACTCTGTTAGACCTTCAAATGAGATTAAAAAAACAAAAAATTCATAATAGTAATAACAATAATAGTACCCATTATAATATAAAAAAGGAATATTTATGAAGCCCTATCTAACTTGAAACCCCCACCAAAGAATTCACAATTACTATATAAAAAAAACACCCACACCTAGAACACATCTTTGGCACAGACTTAGCAGTCCCACACTTCTCACCAAAGGTTGAAAAAAACGAAATGCACCCAGTCTAAATACAACGACGACCATTAATGTTTACAATAAAAATGAACAGCGCACACGAGCAACCCACATTACCTGTGCACAAAAATAATGCAGCAGCAGTAAAACCGCCAGATGGTAAGTTATGGAGACAGACACATGAGTGGACAAGTTTTCTTATTCTTTTTTTTTTTTACCAAAAAAGTAAAGACAAATGAAAGGGAAGAGAAAAAAAAATCAGAAACAAAGCAGTGGTAGACGAGATGAAAGTGAAAGTCAGAAGAGAGAGAGAGGAAACAAATGAAATAAAAGAGGAAAATCAGAAAAGAAACAGAAACTAGAGAAATGTAGAATACATAAAAGTGAGAAGGGGGGGAGCAGAAACAATGGGAATGGTAGAAAAGGACACAGTCAGGAAGAGAGAGAGAGAGAGAGACAGGAGAAACAAAGGGAATAATAGAAGGAACCATGGAAGAGAGAAAAAAACAGAAAGGGCGAAAAAAGAAAGAAGAAACTATAGTCAGAGAAAAAACCAGAAACAAAAGGAATGACAGAGAAGAGGAAAATCTGAATACACCAATGGTCAAAATGTGGGGATGGAATGAGTAGTGAAAGAGCCCCCAGCATTCACATGGGGACGGAAACAGGAAGACTGGACCAATTACATTGTAAGTCATGTATTAAGAACATTTATGAAACGTAAATATCAAGCACATCTAAAGTCACACATCAAAGCTATTATTTATCGAACACATATACCAAGCATGTTACAAGTCACAAAGTAAAATGCCAACCATGATAAAAGTTGCATATCAAAATTGTAGATACTTAGCATGTTAAAACCAGCCACGTCAAAGGATTTATAAAGCATAAATACCAAGCATGTTAAAAGTAACCTGTCAAAAGTTATATATAAAAAATAAATACATTTATCTTTGTTCCATTATTTGTGAAATGCATGCACAACTTTTTTCATACATCCCAAACCATATACATCTCAAATCATGACATTTACATACCTGTAGTAAACTATAGTTTCAATTTTGAGGTGTCATAGCGTTCGGAACAATCCATATACACCACACCACACCTGCCATGCAGATGCTTGACCAACTGCATAACCCAATGTGCTGTGTCAAGCCTCTGGTGCATGTTGGGTATTTTCGTGTTTCCGCAACCCATGGAATCCTGACATGATTACAGGATCTTCTGCATGCATGTAAGACAGGACCTTGGTTTAAAGTCTCACTCGGAGGACTTTTGGGGGAATGGAGTCAGAACCAATGTTAACTCCGAGGAAAAATCCCCCTGTATGGAATGACTACCGTGGATCGAACTCTGTACCTTAGGATTACAAGTCCGACACTTAACTGATTGAGATAACTGGCCCCCATGTAACTATCCATCCAGTGAACCGCCAGCTGCCTTGGCGCAGTGGTTAGTGCACTGGGGTCAGGGGTCTGAATCTCACCTGAGGCATGCTTTTTTGAGCCCCAGCCATCTCCTGCCCAGACTCCTGCTTGCTATGGGCTCAATGGAAAGACTGGGACCACACACTTGAGCATCCCGATGTGAATTTGAGAGAGTTGCTCACAGTGCCTGACTGCAGGTGTCTGTGTCTCCTGGGCCTGGTTGATGCCAGGATAAATTAAGAAAGGAAGAGCAGAGAATAGCCCTGTCATAGTCGCAAACCTGTATGGACTTCTATAGCATCATCTCTATCATCAAGCAATAAAATAATAAAGTCCGATTCTGTGGCCTCTTGAGTCCTGGAATCATGGTGACCTCAGTTTTAGGTTCTCCCCCACTTCCATATCTGAGGTGTGTTCGTGTCAAAGCTTTCAGCTGGGGTCTGGAGACTCATGGGGAGCTGTGACCCAGCAGCAGTGCAGGGCCTCTTCTGGTGGGTAGCCCTGTGGTGGCCTAACATTGGAAGCTTCCTGTGGACTTATGGCTCTGAGCTTGGAACGGAATGAGCTTGGGTGTGGCAGTGCTGGTCCGCCACAGAAGATGAGGCAGCAACAACAACAATAAATACATAATACCCACTAGTGGAATAACTGAAACATATACACAAACATGTATTTGGCAGAACTATGCCATCAGTCATACATCACAGATTAGGATTCCTATTAAGGGTACTTTGCTCTATTCAAGAATCAACAAAGCTGTACACACACACACACACAAAATAACC
>JAVDPJ010057674.1:0-13213 GCA_034780015.1 Urosalpinx cinerea
AGCATGCACCCGAGGCTTGACGCAGCGCATTGGGTTATGCAGTTGGTCAAGCATCTGCTTAGCGGGTGTGGTTGAGCATATATGGAATATTCCGAACGCTGTGATACCTCCTTGGGAAATTCTGAAAAAAATCTGTAGAGACATTTTCAACAGATGGTTCAGCTTATGAAGCTAAATATATCCTGCAACAGTCGATGCATCTGCTTGTCACTTGCTGAAAGACATATCCCTTTCTTTGTATTGTTACAGAACGGCTCCCACCTTGACTCGAAAGCAGAAGAGAAGCCTCAAAGACATCAGTGACTACGTGCAGAATGTTGTGAAAAGCAAAAAGGTAATTGGTATTGTTCATCATGACTTCATTCTTAAAGATGTACTTTATTTACATTAAGATTTGTGTGGGGGCAGGTGATCAATAGCATTGATCACGGCTATTGGTGTGGAGATTTTTATGCTCTGTATGTCAGATTATTATTTATTATTGATTGATAGGGGGCAGATAGCTCAGTCGGTAGAGCGTTGATCTGACGATAGGAGTTCAAACTGCCTTAGAGCCATTCTGTCGGGGGATTTTTTTTTCTTCCCCGTAGTTAAAATTTGTGCTGACTCCATTCCCTGAAATTGGTCTAGTGATAGTGCAACCAGCTAGAAATTGATGGGTCGTGGGTTTGGAGCCTAGACCTTGCCTCCATCCACTAGATCAGAGGTGGTGTGGTCTGGGTGATAGTTTTTCGGATGAGACAAACTGTGGTCCCTTGTGCCGCATGCTTTCAGCGTTTGTTAAAAAACCCATGGCAACAAGAGGTGTTCCTGGCAAAATTCTGTCAAAAATCCACCCTTATAGGCAAACAAATACACAAGGCAGACAGGAAAAATTCAGGAGAAAAAAGGGTGGTGCTGCGCTGTCGCGAAACCCAAATTTCACGCAGAGAAAATCTGCCATGATAATAAAGTATATTACCAATACCAAACTGGTTGATTTACAAAAGCCAGTTATTGAAAGTGGATCTCTTATTCAAGCTATCGGGAAGTGTTGGTTTTAATGGGGGAAGGGTTAGAGGTGAGAGATTATGACATTTGACTGAAGGTATTACATGGGCATATTCATTCAGTTCGTTGTGGTGAAATTTTTTCAGAACCGAAAGATTGTCAAAAAAATAACGAAAGTCCACAAAAGTGATATTGCAAAATAATCATAGATAATGAAAGTAATATGCATTATTCTGTTTAATATATCTGTAGATAACAACAGTTTTTTTCACACACCAGGAAGAACTCCAGCTATCCAAATGAATTATATCATTTTTTTAAGGATTTTTTTTATATTATTATTACATGGCATGAGTGTGAAAGTCTTCCCTAGTCCTATTCATACAGATGGCATATTGGAAATGATGAAAGAGTGAATCGAAAAGAAATACAAGAAAAATAGTTGCAGTATTGCTAATGCTCTATTTTGTGTATAAGAAGGGAATCACAAGAAAAGCCCGTGTTTTCAGAGACTGGAGGGGGCAGCAGATTGCATATCTTGCATATGAATTTTTCCGGGGGGGGCTTTTTTCTTTATGAAGCATATGTTGTCTATAAGTATGTCTATACATTGAGCTGTAACATGATCTAATATTGTGACGTGTGTCTGGTCTGTTTCAGCAAACCCTGTACGCAGAGTACCTGAAACAGTCTGTGGCCGAGCAAGATTTGTGAAACGGGCTCCTGAGGGGAATCATCAATCGCCATCTTCCTCATGACAGACAACGCTGTACTCTTTCCAAAGGTGGACAGGACATCAGGGATGTGCCGCGGTTACTTAACATACGAGGGACCCATTTTGTTGTAGAGTTCCTACAGTACTTTTTGTGCAGCAGTGGTTTAAAGGGAAATTATATCTTGGTAGGGGGGTAGGCTCCAAGAAATCTAGGGTGTCTGGGACCATACTCTTCCATGAGAAAAAAATGTGTGTATAGCTTTGAGCACTATATTGATGAAAATCATATTAACTTGCTTTAAAAAAAAATCATATTGTACAGATGAATAGAGATTTTAGATTACATTTTTTGACAGTTTAAAAATGGAGGTGGGTTGGGGGGGGCAGCAGTTCCAAAGCCCTGGAACCCATCTCATAATCCACCCCTGGTGGTTATTAGAAGATGGAGGCAGATAGCTCAGACTGGTGATCTTGGTTGCAGGTTCGATCTGCCATTGAGCTGTTCCCCCTGGAGTTATTAGTTCTGACTCCCACTAGAAGAGTGGGTAGTCCTTTGGATGAGACTTTCAATCAAGGTCCTGTGCATACACAGATGCAGAAAATAAAGCACAAAAAGTGATTAAAGTCAGCATTCATTGGGTCACAAAAACATGCCCAGCATGCACGCAAGGCTTAAACCAGCACATTGGGCTATGCAAATAATCCAGGATTTGTTTTTGCAGGTGTGGGGTAGTCTGAAAAGTCTGCATGTGATGACACCCCCCTGGGGAAAGCTGAAAGCTAGAAGAGGAGTTGTGGCAACTAGATACACAAAAAAATAGGAGAGGTGGTGGGTCTTCAATTGAATTAGTGATCTTTGTTCTGGTGAGGGTTTTGTAGATCACACAGAAGACACTGATTGCAGTATGTGCAAATGGAGCTTGCTAGTGTGAGGCCACACAATGTTTTGAGCTGCACTGGAGCTTTGTGATGAAAAGGATAGTATGGCACGCGGTGTGTGGTGGGTGCTAGTGTTAGAGTGTGGTAGGCCGAGGCCACACTACCAGTAATGATAAGCTACACTTGGAGTTGCACTGTAGCTGTCAACCATTCTTCTTTCACCGTAATTTGGATTGGACAATAGTGCAGCTGCATTTGAACAGACTGCAGCAATTGTGATGCGCTTTTCATGTAAGCCACTGAAGTAAACAGGATGACAATTTTCTGCATGGATGTAAAAGAACAACGGTAAACTCACTATTGACATATCCTGTGATTGCAGCTGGATTTTCATTTTTTATGTGTTGCATCTCAAGTTTGAAATATTAGTCTTCTCGGCTTGTGAAATGTTCCAAGTCTCATCAGAAGGCAACTGTGTGCATAGTGGAAAGGGTAGTTTGAAAATTGGGCAAGGTTAAAGAATTGATGCTGCAGCACACAGCACAGTCGCAGCCCGTAATGTGTGTCTTGGTTGGTACAGCACAGATAGCAGTTAGTGACTTAAATGCGGCATAGTATCCTTTCATCACGCAACTCGGTGCTCTTTCACTTTGTGTGGCAACAGCCTAAGTGAAGGGGGTTTATCCATGCAGGTTCCATCTGTGATGTATACATTGCTGTAAGCTCTTTTCAGTTGTACTTCGACTGCTTTTCCATCAGTGCTGTTCGCTCTTTATATATATTCCACAATTGCTTCTTTTTTTCCCCCTTCTTCTCTGTGGGCTTTCTGCTTGAGGTTGATGAATTGTGATGGTGGTGGTTAAGAAAGGATCCAAGTTTTAAATTTGGGAGTTCTTTTGAACTAAACCTTCATCTTTGTAGTAACTATTTAAAGAGCTTTATATGGGGGGTTTTCGCAAACCTTTCCACCTACGAGTTTCAATGTATCCGATAAAATTACTACGTGTATGTGAAGGTATTGATGATATCTTTTAAAAACCAGTTCTTAGTTTGGAGGGGGATTGTTTCTTTTGTGTTTTTTATTTTTGTTGTATTTTTTTTGGTGGGGCTTGTTGATTTTTTTCCTTCTAGGATTCTTTTTTTCCTACCCAGATTTCAGTAAATATCAGCAAGCCTAATTGTGACTTCAGATTTCAGTAAATATCAGCAAGCCTAATTGTGACTTCAGATTTCAGTAAATATCAGCAAGCCTAATTGTGACTTACTCATGTTTTTGTTTGCTTTTCCTTCCCTTGGTTTTTTGTTTGTTTTTACTCCATCTACTGAACAAGGAGACATACATTTGCATTTTCTTGTGTTCTTCAGGGAATTCTTATAGTGCCAGAGTTTTTTCATTTTCTTGTGTTTTTTTCATTTTCTTGTGTTCTTCAGGGAATTCTTATAGTGCCAGTTTTTTCCCCTGATTATTTTTATGAATATGCATTTTGCATTTTTATTGTGGTATTGTAATTAATTATACAGCGGAATCCACTTGAGTCTAGCACAACAGCCTGCAATTTTCAGAATGTGAACAATTTTTGCAGTCCAGATCATCACTCTTCTGTTTCTCTGTTAAAAATTAATGAATACACGAGCATTTTAATACAAAATCTTGCTAAATACAAATAAACAATTTCATCCCTAAAGAGCAGACTGTTATAATTATCATCTGTCCATTTCACATGGTGATGAGCGAAAATCGACTGGTCGATCAGAATTGTGGATTTGTATCAAGTGGCCAAAGTCAAGACTATTAGCATGAAGTCTCTACTCAAGGCTATGAACACAAAGCCTGCACTGTGGGAAAAGCTAATGTGTTCCAAATGGCCATAAATATTTGGCAGGTGGTGTAATGTGTTCATGGTAATTATAAAACTTGTGTCCATAAACGACTTGGTAGTATACTTTATGAAGCCCTGGCTAGAAGTTAATCCCACCTTTCGCCAATATGAGGGAATTGTTTGATTGATTGGTCCTTTCTTAGTGGATATGGACACAAATTCACAAAGAACCTACCTGCCTGCCAAACTATGTGGGCAGATTTTTGCGTGTATAGAGTTTTTTTTACTTGGACATAGTCTTCATGTGAACCTTAGCACAAGCGAATGTTTCTTGCTCTTGTTACCACTGTACATTTGAAATGTTACGCCATTTTCTTTCTATGCGTCAGTGTAATGTCCCAGCATGTTTCATCATGGCTTGGTATAGTAGGGGATGGGTTGTTGCAATGACAATGATGTTCATACCCACTTGAAACAAAGGCAGCATGAGAAAGGTGGTGGTGGTGATATTATATCATTGCTGTTATTTATCATTGTTATTATTGTTGATCAAATTTTATGAGCTGTTGTTTTTGCTGTGTGCGACAGTATTAACGGTGAAAAGAGTTATCATGGGACTGTTTGGAATCTTGTTTTGTGCCAGCATTTTTAGATTATCTTGAGACTAGTATCTAATTCATATTACGTCAGCATCACTAGTATGTACGTTTAATGTGTACAGTTCCATTCTTTTAGTTTTTCTGTTGAAAGGGGAGATACCCATAAAGCTTGTACTCTTTATTAGTTGACAGGGGGCTTGAATTAACCTTCGTTCTTATTCTTCCGGTTTTGGTTTGAATATAAGAGTTTGTTCCCTTTAATCGTGTACAAAATTGAAAGACCAGACGAACGCCAAATTGTCGTCCGCGGGGGGGAAACGCAGATCCCCACGGACATAGGTTCTGTCGTCCGCAGGCAGAAATGTGTTAACTATGATAATTGTGTCAATTGTCTTATTCTATTCTGCAGTGAATACATCTTTTTCTTGACGATCAGCATGATAGTAGAGTGGCCCAACTGTAGCCATGTGGTGTGGACTGTCCAGTCAATGTTTAAGCAGCAGGTGATGGGGTCAGTTTGAACACCTTTTTGACACTGGCCAAGTCAGCCTGTAGCAGACTGGGCAACTTTCCTCACATTCTGATTCCACAGCAAACTTCACCAAGTTTAGTGGAACATGGTCTTTCAAAAAGAGAAAAGTGAAAGCGCAGAAAAGTTACCCTATCACCGTGGAACTTCAGTTTTATTAGTATTTTTACATGATTTTTTTCAGAAGTTATTCTTTTTTCTTTTCTTTTTTTATCCCCAGAGATATTTCTGTTGACTGTTCCCCATAGACTGTAGCTACTATTGTAATGTTTGGCATGCTCTGTACAGAAATGTGGTTGACTAAAAAGCAGATTGACAGTTTGTGAAGTCCTTTGAGTATGAAAAGAAAGTGATTGCTGCCTATAGTCCATTAGAGATCATCTGTGAATGCTTGTCTGTTGTTTAAAGCTATTTTCCATCTACTTTATGACTGGATTAAAAAGAATCTGCTTTATAACAGTATTGAAAGAATCTTTGTTGTAGACCTATCACGAGTTATTGTGCATGTTTTCTTTAAATATATCAAGTGCTATCTGCTCAAAGAATATGTCTATGCATTTTATTTCCGTCTTGACTAGGGTCTGCAAGTGGCTTTTTTTCCTTTCTTTTTTTATTCTTTCATGTGTTCAGTTTCTGTGGGGTTCCCAGCTGTGTTCATATTGTTGGTCCAATCCAGAGGACCAAGTGTCCTGCCTTATCAACTTTTGACAACCTTAAACTGAAAAACACCATTGCTTGGTTTCAAAGCCCTTTCAGAAAAAACCCATTGCTTGTCTTTGTAAAGCGTGTACCATTAATAATAGAAGTAAAATACTCTGTAATATAAAACATTAGCTTACTAAATAATCGAGTGCCCATTTTCAGAACAGATTTTAAAGAGGTTTTCAGTGGAGTATCTTTGATTTTCCGAGAATTGGGGCAAGCTATATAATGAAATTCAAGGCTTAGAAATTTAATTTTGGGAATATCCATTTTTACTATATATTATGGAAAGATCTAAATTTGCTCTGTGCTCAGAATACTAGAACATTCAGTAATCTAACCTTCACTAAATATACTACCATATCTTCATTGAAAATATATCTGAGAAAAAAGCCAACCCAAAAATACTGTATGTTTGTATTGCCTCCCCAGATAATGTTGAAAAACTATGGACTATCACCTCCCTTTGTTGTCCTGTCAGAACTAGCCAGATGAGTGCTGGTCTTTTACACTGCATTCACTGAACACACCCTACCCTATCTGCCAGCTGCGCTTGATCCAAACAATGCAAGCTAGTGTAGTGTAGTTGCTTGAACCAACCTCCACCCTGACCTACCATCCTCCCAGGTTACTTTTCTTATATAGCTAAAAGTGAACACTGAGTACTACTCACTCCAATTTGTCTTCATTCTGATTGGTTGAAAATTATGTAAGCTTCATTCTGATTGGTTGAAAATTGGAGTGAGTAGTACTCAGTGTTCTCTATATAAGAAAAGTAACCTGTAGGGATGGTTGGTCGGGGAGGGGGATGGCCCAAAAAGTTTACTTTCAACTGACTTAGTTTACATTTTTAAAATGATCAGAATGAAGACAAAGATGTCAGTGTTCACTTTTTAGCTATATAAGAAAAGTAACCTGGAGGGATGGTCAGTCAGGGAGGTGGATGGCCCCCAAAAAAGTTCACTTTTTACTTTATGGAGAGGAGAGGAAACAGCAGTACAGGAGAGGGAAGAATGAAAAGAAAAATTCTCTCACACAACCCACCCACACCACTTTATGCATCACAAGACACCACTTTTTGACACTTAACTTTTTTACTTTATGGAAAGGAGAGGAAACAGCAGAGGGAAGAATGAAAAGAAAAATTCTCTCAAACACAACCCACCCGGTGTACTTTATGCATCACAAGACAGCACTTTTACAGCTGGCAGGACATATTTTCACTGAAGATATGGTGGTTGTCTGGGGAATCCCTACAGTGTTCAGTGCATGCAGTAAATCTGCCCATATTGTACCTATTCCTGTGATACATTCAACAGTAATTTCAGTGAAGGTTAGATTACTGAGTGTTCCAGTCTTCCAACCACAAGATATGCGACCTACAAAAGAACCTCAAAGCTGCTAGCCTGACAAGACATGGTCAAAATGGAAAAATTTCAGTCCAAAATTACACTTCAACACATGACAGTTCAGGAAATTAAAACCTTACAAACACCCGTCTGAAAATGGCCACTCAATTATGTAAGCAGCTACAATCTTGTGTTCCATATTTAAAGTATTTTATCTGTATTACTGATGGTATTAACCCTTCATGAGCATGGATTGAAACATGTTCTTACCAAGAAAATAACTGGCACAAAAAAATCCCAAAATATTCCATTTGTTCACAATTAAAGTGATTTTTTTTTTAAAACAAATATAAGCACACTTTTCACAGAAAAATAGTCCATTCATTCATTCACACAACAAAACGTTTTTAAACGTTTTAGTGGCCTCAAAATACTTTAGTTTACCAGTTTGACCATTTCACACCTGCATTATGATTCTGGAGAAAAAATACTAAATTTAGTTTTTCTGCCTTTAGTTTTGATTATGCGCTGATATTTGACACAAGTTGGTAATGTACCAGTACCAGTTGCTCCTCTAGTCCTCTTCAAAAATCTATTGTTTACAGCATGGCAGCTACTCAATGAGTAATTCCAAATTACAGTACACCAAGGGTGGAGAAAGTTCCTTATTTTTGATGGTTCTTTACAGTGATGTCTAATAAACCTATTGTTGAAAAGTGCATGCTAATGTGTTTGAGTGGCTTCTTCCAGTCAGTGCGTATATGCTTTTGAACTTCATCTCACCATGGATACAAACAAATGTTGCATCTATAAGTGTGTGCGAGTGTGTGCAGCCTACAACTGGCTGTCTTTCGGTGTATGTGCACCCTCTGTTCCTGACATCACTGACAAAGAATTTTATCTTAACATTGAGGCCTTTTCACAGACCCGTTTACCTTACGCATTTGGCGTAATTACGCTTTTGAAGGTAGCTTTCTGCTCATTACGCTTGCCTACTCAAAATACCGCTTTAGAAATTGCCAAAGTTACACCTTTCTCAGTTTCGTCTGCTTCGATAGGCATTGAGCGTTAAGACTGATGACTTAGTCAATTCCTGTAACAGGGCATTCACTCATATCACTTCATTCAGTTAAGGAACCTGCCCCCCCCCTTCCCAGTGAAAATCGATGCAAGTGAAAAATTTTCCTGCAGGTAAATAAAGGTTAACATAATTATGCTAATGCATTAATATGATATATTTTTTCCTTCTTTCTGTATTCATTTTATTTATGTACTTATTTTTTATATTTTCTTTTACTTTTATTTTTATTTATAAGAAGTCTTTCTTTATAATAAAATAGCATAAGATCAACATTTTCATGAGAATTTCAAAATGACACACTTTAGTATAACTTAATGCTATTTCTTTTAATTTTTTAACTCTAGTGAAACAGATCCTGTGATCTCGGTTTCATTGGCACTGGTGAGTTATACTTCTAGTGTATTAATATTTTTTTCTGTAGTTTAAAAAAAAAAAATCCTTTAGAAATGGGTTACATTAACTGATTAAGTGCTGACTCGTGACGCTTTGCTGTACTCCTCAGAGATAACACTTTGCACCCTCAAGATTACACATTTCAGCTTGCTATAATATTACACTTAGGTCTGGAAGAAGGTAAACAGGTCTGTTTCCATAAGCCTATTGCATGCATTAATATACAAACTCGCACATACTTGTATACTCTCCTAATCTATATACATAATTATATTTACTGAACACATTTAAAAGTCTGTTTAAACATGTTTTAACACAGATTTTTTAACAAAGAAAAAAAAAATGAAATGCACAAAATCTGCAATACACAGACATTTGACCTGAATAGATAATAATTGTTTGACAGAAAAGTATAACATTGCCTGCATCAGCAAAACAGATAAAATGACTCATTCAGAACAGAATGTTAAAGCTGAAAAAAATCAGCAATATACAGCAGAACCCACTTAACGCAAGTCTATACCCTCAACATAAGCATCTTTTGCAATTTCCTGGTCAACACTGGTCTATTTCTAACGAATGAATTTTTTAGATGCCAAAAAGGAAACCAGTTCTGTGATTGATCTGTATTCACATAATGACATGCAAATATTGACTTACAGTTGCAGTTTTGTTGCTTTTGCACTGCCGCCAACCTGTTCAGTTTTTCTGAATTTTTTTATGCAGTTAAAACGTACTGAAATACAAATTCATCTGAAATTTTACAATTTCAAACAAGAAAAATCCATGAAGGTTTTTATCCCGTATCCCACATCCAAGTTTTCCAAATCTGCTTGGAAAACGGTCTGCTCATATGACTTGACTCCTACTTCCACAAAACGGGCATCGTCGTCTAAAGTATGCTAACAGAAAGCCAGGTACACAGCAATGCTTTCTGCTGTAGTATGAAGAATTTTTCCAATTTGTTGACAGTTCTCACCAAAGAGAAAAGTATGCATACTGCAAAGGGTGCGGATCCGGTCTCTGTACATTTCATGATGCTGAAACGACATGGGTTCATCAGCATTCGCAACTTAGTTGAAGTAGGTCATGCACATGAAATGCTTGATACAGATGAAATTGCTTAAACACCGTCGATTTCAACATGCATTTACTGAAAACCTGTTAAAGCAATATTCATTGAACGATTTCCCGGAGGCCGACAAACGTGAACGAAGATGGAACGTTTTTCAAATCTGTCACAACAGCTCCCCCTAACCCAACCCTTTGCATGCCTCACACTCGCTTCACTATTAATGTAAATGCAGGACTAGTTCTTAGGATGTTTGGGAGACAATCCACTAATGTGACTGTTTAATGGCACCTTTGCTTTCTCAAGCTGCTTTGGGGAAGAGGTTGGTGCTCAGAGGGGAGTGTTGATAGTATGGTTACAACTCCACCCCCACCCACCTCACACCAAATGTATCACTTTTTTCTGGGGGTTTTTCATGTTCATTTGCGGCACCAAATTCAGCAAAAATTGGGAATTATGGCGCATTGCAACCAATTTTTTTTCTGATATTTGCGTTAAGCAGATTCCACTGCATAATAAAATTGCCAACAGTCTGGAATGCAACAGTTTTTCTCTGATTTCAACAAAACATATTCTTAAAAACCTATACATATCACAATCATTAATAAAAAATTAAAAAAACGGATGACAGCTCACTGGTCCATTCCCTGATTATCATAGACTGATAGAGGCACAGCGGTACGCATTTGTAAACAATACATATATATATACACACATCGTAGGTGAAAATGTTCAAAGTTTGAAAAAATATATATGAATATTCTCGTGTTCCATGATGAGAATAGTATAAAAAGAGGGGGTGGGTACTGACAGCTCTGTTGGTAGAGCTTCAGAACTTTGATTTAATGGGAGACTGGGGTTGCAGGTTCAAACTACCCCAAGGTTAACATTGGTGCCAACTCCATTCCCCTGCAAGTCCTTCAGATGAGACTATAAATCGAGGTCCCATGTATACATGCAGGCAAAAATTCAAGCATGATTGACGAAAGATCCTATAATTCTTGTCCATGTTCGGAGACTTGCGGAAAATGAAAATAGCATGCACCCAAGGTTTCACTACCACAGTGGGTTTTGCCGTTGGCCAGCATCTGCTTAGTAGATTTCTGTGGTATGTGGTATAGCATATGCAGAACAGTGTTGATTCTAGGATTTTGGAGGGGCTCCCTAAATTGAAAAATAGGGGGCACTGCTCTACTCCCATCATCTACCTTCTGCAGTATGGCCACTTGTTGAAGAAGTTCATCCAAGCCTTTTGGAAACTCTTCCTCTGCATTATCTCCTGACTCCTAAGTTCGCTGCTCGTGCACTTGCTACTTTTAAAAACATTTTCGGCCAACTCCATACCAGTAGCTATCTCTGTCCAACTTGCAGCGATTTCCATGTCTTTACAAGTATTTGTGTCACTTTCTTTGGAAGAACTTGCATCGCTACAACATTTCTTGGCAGAAGACATAAATACAAACAAAAACAGCATCCACTTGCCTATTGTGATTCCACTTGCCTATTGTGATTGCACTTGCCTGTTGTGATTGCACTTGCCTGTTGTGATTGCAGCAAAAGGGAAAAGTCACTGAACAAAAGGTCTGCCAACACTGCAGCGGACGCAGTATTGGAAAAATAAATGTTTTGTGTCTGGTCAAAGCTCTTGGCCAATCAGAACCACCAGCAGAAATCACGTCACTCTTTGCTAGGCTTAGGCTATATGCACGGCAGCTGCATGCTGCACCAGTTGTTCTTTGATGAGGTTTTTTAAAAAATTTTGGCGGTTGATAAGATGTACTGCTTGATTTTTTTTTTTTTTTGCGGCCTAATGTTAAAATAAGCGGGAATCACCGCACCCTAGAATCAACACTTTACAGTATATACCACACAGTGTCGCCTCCTTGGCTTGGGGGGGGGGGGGGGGGCTGAAACAAGTAAGACTGTTGGAGAAAAAACAAAATTGCACACTGCTCTGTATTCCAATGCTTCAAACACACTGACACAAAGCTAGTGTCTAGAGCTGTATGGTGACTTTAGTGGAGTCTGCCCAGCCCTCTGTGCACTTGGCTGTGACCCGTGGTGTGGGCTTTTCACAGTCCAGCACAGGCTGTAGGGACACTGACGGCTCCTTCTGCAACTCCTTGCTGGGCTTCAGGCTTATCTGCACCTTCTGCAACACACCAAACAAACTTGGGGTTATTTGAAGTTTCAGAAGAGGAAAAAAAACAAACAAAAAAACTCACAGAAATACTGCTGATTTGTAGATTTTTTGGTGTCATTAATCACCCTGTTCACAGGATGGTGCTGAAGCAGACTCTTTGCAACTACAGGGAGTGCAGCATAACAGACCAGAAAATTGTCATGCTATGACAACACACATGAAGAACGTCACTATTATTGACTGATCATCAGAATTTTAGACAGCTTTTGTGTGTGTGTGTGTGTGTGTGTGTGTGTGTGTAAAATGGCTGAAATGGGTTGCTATTCAGTTTTTGAAATTTACGAAATGTCACTCGCTGAGAAAAATCTCATGACAATAAAGTATATAAAAGATATATATATATATACATTTGTTATGACCTTTTTGCTGTCCTTACACTATGGGAGGGTAGTGAAAAGTATGGGGAAGAAGTGTCAAGAGGCAAAGGAGATTACTGTTCCAGGCTACATTTGTCTGTTCAAACAAAATGAAACAAACCAAGAAAAGAAAGACAGAAAAAACATTTCTTCTCCTTCTCGTATGCAGGTTTTAACTCCTGCGAGCAGCTCCAATCTAATCACATAAATTCACAACGAACCTACCTTCTACCTAACCTTGGGGGCGGACTTTTGCATGTATTGCATGGGTTGGGGTTTTATCCTGCCATAAAGGCAGCCATACTCTGACTTTGAGGAGCTTTACAAATATGGTTATGCTGAGACTACCTCTATGCTCTCTCTGTCAGGTCAGAGCTTTGCAAATATTGTTATGTTGAGACTACCTCTATGCTCTCTGTCAGGTCAGAGCTTTGCAAATATTGTTATGCTGTATACACGCATGCAGAAGATCAAGTATGCACGTTAAAGATCCCGCAATATATACCTACATTCAGTGAATTGCGG
>JAVDPJ010058784.1:0-13211 GCA_034780015.1 Urosalpinx cinerea
TCCCCACACTTATTTCACCAGGCGCCGGGATTTGAACCTGTGACTTCAGGATTAGAAGTCTGGTGTTTTAACCACTCCGCCATCGCACCCGTGTGTGTGTGTGTGCAAGAATGGATAAAACTAGTTAGTTATCTGTTTGCTCTTAATGTGTGTGCAGAAAGGGCTAGAGCTGGTGTGTTATGTGTTGGGTCATACTGTGTGTGCGAAAGTGGTGGGAGAAAAATAAAGAGGGTCCTTTGGTGGTTTTCTGTACTGTGCTGTCCTTAGTCCAGCTGTCGGCCAGTCCTGCTGTTAAGTGTGTGTGTCAAGTTAGTCGTGTGCTGACCAGTAGTTCGAGTTTGTTTCCTTCTTCTTTTCTTTCTTCACTTCTTGTTATATTTGCTATTCTAGGCACCAGACTTCGCCATCATGACTTTCTTCTTCAACACCACCTCTCCTGCTTGCAGTGCCGGAGCATATCTTTTGGAGCGAAATTCCCTAGAGCCACTCCCAGCGCTGAACAGGGTGGCACTGTGGATTGGCGCTCTTGTTTTCTCCCACCCACGGATAGACATTTACTTGAATGTGTGTTATGGAGAAACAGAATTGTAGAAAACTTGCACTCTTTAAAATAGTTTTCTTACCCTTCGTGTGTGTGTGTGTGTGTGTGTGTGTGTGCAGCTGATGATTCAGCTGGCACTGATGGGCTTTGCGGAGTACGTGTTGCACCTGACCAGAATGAACCCTGACCACATGTACCTGCACCAAGACTGTGGCTACCTCAGCATTGCCTACTTCAAGTTTGACCTGGATGAAGTGTCGGGTGAGTACACAGTCCCTCTTGTTCCTACCCTTGTATGTCATAGGGCGAAATTTGATTCAGGGCAGTCCCAGATTTTGGCATTGTAGATTGAAACCCAGTGGTTAACATAACATTACTGATCAAATATATTGACTTTGGTCAATCCTTGCAGAAAAAATGGAAATTTTGCTCGAGAGAACAGTCTGAAACTTGTGTTCACCAGAAATGGGCTACCCTAAATTCATCTGAACCACTCTGTATGTAAAGTAAGTTTATTGTATACATACCTGTCAGTTTCCTTTTCCTCCTCATATAAAATGATATATTGCAGTCTGTTGAATCAGAGTTCATCCTCGTCTGTTTGGTATGGTATACACTTTATTGTCATATCAGATTTTCTCTGCGTTAAATTCGGGCTGCTGTCCCCATGAAAAGTGCACCGCGACAATGCAGCACCACTTTTTTTTCCCATCTGCAATATGTATTTTTTTTCACAGGTGACCTTGACTCAAACCATCCCGTTCCCTTCCGACTGACGCCGAACATAGCGGAGTTCCTGACGTCGACGGGAGTGACGGGCCCTCTGACAGCAGCCATGATGGCTACAGCGCGGTGCCTGGTGCAGCCCCAGTACAAAGTGCCCGCCTTCCTGCGCGCCATTCTCAGAGACGAGTACATCACGTGGAACAAGAAGGTAACACTGTTCAGCATTTCCGTAGAGTTTCAGTTTTCAGTTATTCTCAAGCAGTGTCACAACGTTCAGAACGATCTGTGCACCACACCTGCCAAACAGATGTTTGACCTACTGCATAACCCAATGCGTTGCAGAGGTACTTTCCTGTTTTTTCTGAAGGAAGTGTCACAGCATTCGGAACAATCTATATATGCTACACCATTGCAGTTTTCATATTTTTCCCAAGGAAGTGTCACGGCATCCAGAACAATCCATACACCACACCTGCCAAACAGATGCTTGACCAACTGCATAACTCATTACACTGCATCAAGCTTTGGGTGCATGCAGAATATTTTCATGTTTTTGTCAAGGAAGTGTCACAGCATTCAGAACAATCCATACACGCTACACCATACCTGCCAAGTAGATGCTTGACCAAATGCATAACCCAATGCACTGCGTCAAGCCCCGGGTGTCTGCAGAGTATTTTCGTGTTTCCACAACCAACTGAATGCATACTTGATTTTCTGCATGCATGTATACATAGGACATCAGTTTATAGTCTTATCCGAAGGACTTGTGGGGTAATGAATGAAATAAAAAGTCATAAAAAAATCTTTTAAGTTCAGTCATTTCTGTAGTCAACACAATGGTCTGTGTGCCGAGTGGGGAGTGAGTATATTTTAGTCCAGCACTAGACATGAATTGGTGTGGAACTATTGGTACACAGCCCTGATATGTATGGCCCACAGTGGTCAGCAGAGCTCTTAGCATAATTGGATTGGATTGGAAGCACTAGGCTTGAAAATTAGTGGTGGTGTGGCAAACGTGAAATTATTTTCTGCCATATGATTAAATCTAATGATTGTATCACTCACTGATTCATCCCGAGACCTCTTAAGGCCATAGGGGTACTGTGATGAATGCTGGGGCTGTCAGGCAACTCTGTGACTGTTGGTCTTCCGTCATGCGTGGCAAGGTGGCAGGATTGTGTCCATTTGTTTATGTATGCCAAGTAGTTCAATTGAATGTATATATATGCCATGTAGTTCAATTTACTTAATATATATGCCATGTAGTTAACTTTAACGTGTATGTATGCCATGTAGCTAAATTTACTTAATATATATGCCATGGAGTTAACTTTAACGTGTATGTGTGTGCGTGTTGATGGATCAGAAACAAGAAGAGCAGAGCCCAGGAGTGGAGCCGGTGGACATGGAAGGAGAGACGCTGGTGACTGTGGTCAACAAGGCTGTCAACGCCATCTCCACCAGACTGCAGAGTGAGTGGGCTCTTACCTGTATGTTGTGTCTGTACAACTGTTGCCAAGTAATGTATCAGCAGCTGCAGGGAACCTGTTTTACTTTGTTCTAGCGTGGTGGTTATGGGACAGTTTTTTTTCAGTTTTTCCCGAGGTGTCACAGCATTCTGAATGTTCCATATACACTATACCACACCTGACAAGCAGATGCTTGACCAACTACATAACATAATGCGCTGAGTCAAGCCTGCTGGGTGTTTTCGGGTTTCCACAACCCACTGAATGCTGACATGGATTACAGGATCTTTAGTGTGCGTACTTTATCTTCTGCATGCATGTACACACAAAGAGGAGTAAGGTACCAGCAGGTCTACACTAAAATTGACTTGGGAAATCGTAAAAATCTTTACCTTTAATCCACCAGGCACCATTGCCGAGAACTGAACCCGTGCGGCCTCAGAGCATTCAGATCAGAAGCATGATGCTTTACCAATTCAGCTGTTGTGCCATTATATTACTACTGCTTAGTTATGAATGTGCAGCTGCAGGGAACCTGTTTTTACTTAATTTGTTAACATCCTGTTTATGGGGCAGTTAGTTTGAGTAGTAAGGTTTTAATCCTGCTTTGAGTATGTGTATGATGCATTGTACCAGTACCAATGTGTCCAGTTTTGTATTGTTGTGGGTAGTGCATTGTCTGAGGATAATTTGCAAGTGATCAGGGTAGATGTAGTCATTACATTGTCCTGATTTATGCTGACTTTGCTGGAGATTAGTTTTGTTGAATCTTGTTCCAGATTCCAAAGTACAGTTGCAAAAGTTGGTCCACCGCAGAAGAAAATCGCAGCTATAAAATAATATCTGTAGAAATAAGTGGGAATTTTGTTCCTTTTTTATTTTATTTTTTTTAAATTGTAATGCTGTAATTCTGCTAAACTTTTGGGAAAATGCCTGTTAGCTGTGTAGAAACATTCCTCTTAACTGTGTTCAGGGTTTGGCAGTTTGCCAGATATTTTGAAATGAATTGCAGTCCATTAGATTTGACACCGGTTTTTCTGTTCCAGATCTGGCAACATTTGAAGGGTCTGAAAGTCGTGTGAGCACCCTGGTGGTGGCTGCGACCAACAGCGACAATCTGTGTCGCATGGACCCTGCCTGGCACCCCTGGCTCTGAGAGGTGTCCTCTCTATCCAGAACATGCATCTGCCACAGTTGTGCATTTCAGCCGTGACATTGCTGTGATGCAGTGACATTGGGGATCTCATTTGTGGGTCTGGAGGCTACCTACTGCCAATCTGTGTGGTGGGGTGGGAAGTCATCAAAACACAATCTGTGTGTTGAGGTGGGAAGTGATCAAAATACAGTTCAGTATCCATTTACACTTTCTTTTCCTCCTTTTTCATAAGGCGGGCGAGTGGGAAGAGCTTTTTTGTTTTCTTTTCTGCTTGTTAAGTAAGTGTAATGTTTAAGCATTGTCTTGTGTGTGTTCTTTGAAAAAACAATGAATTTGATCAGTTGAGTAGGGAGTAAGTTGACTGCTCATTTACACTTTCTTTTCGTCCTTTTTCTTAATTAAGGAGGGTGAGTGGAGAGTGCTTTTTTTCTTTTCTTTTTTCTTGTTGAGTGTGCATGTTTAAGCATTGCCTTGTGTATGCTCTTTGAAAAAACAATGTATTTGCTTTTTTTTTTTGGTGTGTTTTTTTTCTTACTAAGTGTGCATGATATTTCAGCATTGTCTTGTCTATGCTCTTTGAAAAAAATGTATTTGATCAGTTGAGGTTTCTTGCTATATTAGCATGAATGATGGAATGACGGCAAAAATAATTTACCTACAGTTACATGTTTTTTTAGGGTGTGCGTGTGTTGTTTGGCTTGTTTATTTTTGCATATGGTGACAATGCTGATATAGCCTCCACGTTTGGCTGGGATGTAACCAGCATAAAGCGTAGTGAGTGTTTACAAATTTGGATGACAGTAGTAATGGCAAAACTTTTTTTTTTGTTCCCTTCATTTTTGTGTGTGTGTGCATGAGTGTTTCTAAAAAAACCATCACTTAATTTTCATATGAATGACATCAGAATATGAGGCAGCTTTGTTGAATTGATTAAAACAAAATTAGGAAGGTACTGTTTTCAATACTTCTGTAATGTAACACTAAACCTCAAGTCTTTGAAGTTGAAGAATGCAAAAAAGATGACTGGTTATGATGTTTGTTTCAGCAGTATTTCTAGTCTTAGTGGCAAGCAGTTGGTAACACAACACTGCTGAATATGCATATGTGTTTACAGACAAGTATGGCAAATGTGGAATAGGTGTCTGTGGTGTTCACAGGAGTTGAAAGCCTGCATAAGTTAAAGTTCCTGCATCAAGCATTGAGACCCTTTTCCATGGACACAATTGTTTTTGCCTGTTAATAATATCATAGTGAAAATATGTCATTGAATGATTGATGCATAGTCTCTAAGTAATCACATTGAAAATAGTTCATTTTGTATCATAGACTTCCTGGTTGGTGACAGAAGATTATTTGTTATATGTATTTCCAGTTATTCACGATGAGGTGTGAAGAAACTGTTTAATGTGCATGATGCTCAGCCCAGATGGATTTCATGTTGTGGATTGTGTGACTATTTTCTACTTACAACATCTCTCGGTACTGCCTTATATTATCTTCACCTAAAAATAAACTGAATTTTGGAAATATCTAGGCACTGGTGAATCAGTGTCCTATTTTCATTATTTTGTGAAATCGTAATCTCCAGTTTGTTATCAGCAGCAGTGTGAATTTTATGACAATGCATTACTGCTGAAAATGTGATGTGCTTGGTTATTCACAGGTCATGGCCTGTTTTGTCATTCCTTAGTTTTGTTTGAATAATGTATTAGAATCATTTATATTTTGTACCGACTCCTCAGAAAGATTGATATCACCATGCGTTTGTAAAGCATTTTGTGTTGAAATGTCATTATTAAAGTACTGAATGCATTGAATCAAGAGTTGATTTGGATGTTTGTCCTCGGTATGTGTGAATCGAATGAAAAGGAAGGAATATTGAATGTCTTTTCACAGTTGATACTAAATAAAATATACTATCAAAACACCACCAGTTTGTGCACCATATTTAAGGGCAGATACTGAGTTAGCTCAATTGGTTTCGCATCACTCACAATTCTAAGGTACAGAGTTCAATCCTGGCTGTTGAGGGTACAGGGGGATTTTCCTCCAGAGTTAACATTGGTTCTGA
Source organism: Urosalpinx cinerea (assembly GCA_034780015.1). Lineage (NCBI taxonomy): Eukaryota > Metazoa > Mollusca > Gastropoda > Neogastropoda > Muricidae > Urosalpinx > Urosalpinx cinerea. Next base: position 5,967 of record JAVDPJ010058784.1, read on the forward strand.
CTCCATTCCCCTGCAAGTCCTTCGGATAAACCGAGGTCCAGTGTATATATGCATGCAGAAGATCAATTATGAACATTACAGATCCAGTAAAATAATAATCCATGTCAGCGTTCAGTGGGTTGCGGAAACACGAACATACCCAGCATGCATTAATGGGTGGCACAGCACTGCAGCAACGTGCTCTCCCCAGGGAGAGCAGCCTGAATTTCATGCAGAGAAAATTTCTCATGACAAAGTTAAAAAGATCAAAGCTACAAATTGTATTGTTACTGTGATTAAATTTCTTTGTCGTATAGTATTTCAATTTTCTACATTTTGGAAGAAAGAAGGAAGTGTATTTAATCAAACAAAACATGTTCCATATAGAGAATAGCAACACAAAGTACCACCAGGCAAAATGACACACCAGAGAATACCAGACATAGAAATAAATCACCATTTTAATGAAAAAGGATCAGACTCTGGCATCCAAAAGCTCAAATACACATTCCACAAGAGCATTCCTATTTTACATGTGCAGTTTTAACACAGAGAAGTTTTTGCACAAATATACAAAATTTACAGCAAGTTACTTATACAAAACTTTCAACATTATTTTATCAATTCCTGTGTGTAATTATTTTATAATTTCTTATGTCACAACTCATTCACTATTAATATTTCAACACTACACATCTCTATCTCCATTCCCCTGCAAGTCCTTCGAGGTCCATGCATGACAATGAAGGTCTCACACATACTTCTATGAATGTCTGGACATGACTAAACAGAAATGATCAATCCATCAGTCTGTATCTGTTAACAGGCAATCAAACCTCCACCACACTATCTCTGAATGTCAAAAAAGCTGATTATATGTATCTGTAAAGCAACTTATTTTCTTTGAAAATCAACAGGGAGCTAAATGCCAAATAAGAATGCAAAAACGTTTATCTTATTGTGCTCATTTAAACAAACATTTCTAGCACAGTAGATTTTTCATTTCTGCTGTTGTAATTAAAAAACTGAACTGAAAAACACAATGATACATTATCAAGGGTTTTTTTTCCTTCTGAAAGATGTTTGGACTCTTCAAGTATCATACAAAGTTAATAAGCAGATTTAGTTTTTTGGTAAAGAAAAAAATTGTATAAGCACATTTCACTCAATAAACTCGACATAAGTAATCCCAGAGATACCAAACGAAATTACTTATTGTGATAACATATTCCACAAGTCATGCTGTAAATCATGTCACACTTGTCAATAACGCAAACCATATTTTTCCCCCCCCACACTGTCATACAAATGAAATTAACACATTTACCTGTATAACATGTGTTCACTGTTCCACACTTTCTCAAACTACAGTTAAGTTTGAGAAATATCCCCGAGACAGGATCGAAAGCTCACTGAACAGCTAAACAGTTGACACAAGCAGGTAAAAGCTTTATTTTCAACAACAAAATTATATCTGAAGTCTCAGAGTCTTTTTAGTTTTAAGCCAGTTGAGATAGTCATCTGAACTGATTTTAGGTTTGGTCCTGAAAGAATTTCACATCTTAGATAATTTTGACAGGTACTCCATATTAGTTTAGGACCTTAATGGGGGAGACTCAAACAATTCCAGCGTAAGGCTTCCTTACCGTTAAACTGAAAATGTTTAATGTTGTTTCTCAGGATATCACAAGTCAAATTTTCACTGTCACAGATTGAGGGTGGCAAATTTCAATCAGTATCTGAGGGGAAAAAGTTTTCGAACAAGAGATCTCATATGAGGCATGTGCCAATGTTCTGCTTGAAAACCAAGGCTTTGAACCTCAATCTCCTTATCTGCAGTCTACATCAGGTAAACATCAATCAGTGACCAACATGTGTAATTGGGCTCACGCAATCACAGCAAGGCTTCAAATTTGAAACTTTTATGAAAGTGCACTTTTGTTGCATTTCTTTTACATCACCTCTGCTCATCTTTTGTTTTTCCTTTCATTCACATGACATTTCTGCACTGTTCACTAACACTGCAAATTTTATGCTGTCTACCTCCTGACTATACGTTCTATTGTGAAGACATCTACAGTCAAAATATGGTTCCAAGTCCACTGGCAGAGGCAAATGAAGTAACAGCATACGCTGCTTGCCTGGTTTCCAAAAGCAGCTTGGCTTCATTCACCCAGTCACCTGCCACCCGTCGCGGTTGTCCAGTCAACTGGTTCATGAATCGTACGGCCTGCTCAAGGTCACCCTTCTCTAGCCAGTATTCAGCATGGCCTAGAATGGAGAATGTGTCCATTTTCTCAACTTCCACAAAATCATGCTCTGACTTGGCAAACACGGAACTGAAGACAAAATAGGACTGAATGTAGGAGAGGAAGTACTTGAAGAGGGTACCCCCTGTCTCATCCACCATGGCCACTCTTTGGCAGACGGAGCTGACGTGAGGGAACCGTTCGCGCAGGCTGTCCTCTGTCCACACCCCTTGGTCCAGGGCCTCCTCGGGGATGGTCTGGATCAGCGTCTCCACAAAGGGGTGTTTGCCACCCGCATCAGAGACGGCTTCTACTTCCTTCCTCAGCGGCTTCCTCCTCTGTTCCCAGTCCTCGCCAACCTCGTTGCCATGACGTATGGCCCCGTTCAGAGCAATGCACGACAGCCACAGATCCTGGGCCACGCGCGCTATCTTCTCACTTTCAGCCCGGGCTGAAACATTTCAAATGTTTTTTTTAACATAATGCCAACACACAAATATGGGTTAAAACCTCAGATGATGATCTAGTCTGGTCTTGGGGAAAAAAGTTTTAAAAACTATGAACATATGAGCTTGCCTTACAAGTTTACTGCTCCTGTGTATACATGCATGCAAAAGATCAATAGGAAAAGTACCCAACATGCACCTAAGTTTTGACTAGTGTATTGGTTTTTGTAGCTGATCAAGCACTGCTTGAAGTGTGGTGTTGACGTTGAATTGAAGTGTGGTGTAGCATTTATGGAACATTCTAAATTCTGTGACACCTTGGAAAACCAATCATGATGACTACGGTATGAAAACCAGAAACTACATTTCACAAGACAACATGCAGCTTATTTCAATGTATGTCCCTCGATAATACAAAACAGAAATAGGAAATTTCACAATACCTTTCCTTATTCACTCAACTTTAAAATATTCTTCTGGGGTTCCATCAAAGGGAAGGCTAACTACAATTCATTTTTACTATTTATTAATTTCCTTTTTTTAATTTAATATTTGATTATGCATGAATTTGTAAAGAAGGGGGTTGAGCGTAAAAATGGCCTTTAATCCAGTAATTTTAAGATCGTCACAACCACAACAAAGCCTACATGATGGTGAATGAAGCTTCACAACGCTACCAGTAGACAATACCCAAGTTCACCTTCCACTGCTGTCTCGATGCCCTTGAGGCGTGCAATCCAGCCGGCCACCTCTGTCTGGAACGACTGCCTTTCTTTCAGAAGCTGGGTGTGCACCTCTCGCTCACACTGACGGTCCAGCTCTGACGCCTGCACCTGCAGTACATCCTGAAGGTGGTCGCTGTGGGCAGCCGCCTGTCTGGACAGCTGCTGCCGAAGCTCCTTCTCAAAGTCCAGACGGGCTTCGGCATCCTGCAATGTCCACACAAAATCTTCTTTTTCAGAACAAAGCCTCTGACCTGCCATCAACATTTTAAACTAAAGCAGCTCTGATTCATACTCAACACTAGGTACCAAAAACCTTTCAACTATTCACAGATACCTTTTCTTGGACTTCGATTCAGAAGCTGTCTGCAGTCTGAAATGAACATTCAAACATTTTTTCTGCACAACTGATCAAGGCTTGCAGGCTAAAACTTATGCCATCCTAGAATGTCCGTTTATCTTCATCTCGAATTACTCACATACCCATTTCTCTTTTTCCACCACAAAGTCCTCCTTGAGGCGTTCAGCCTCAGCCCCCACTTGCTGCAGAGCCAGCTTGGCATCCTCCAGCTGCTGCTGAGTGAGAGCCTTCTCCACACGCTGCGCCTCCATTGCCATCTGCTCCGCCACCAGTCGCTGCAACTGCTCAATTCGACGGTGGGCGTGAGCGATCAGAGCATTCAGTTCTTCCTCTGTCAGTTTTTTAGCTGGAAAAAAGGGTTTTCATTACAGGTTTTGATCATAAACAGGCCACTGCTTTTTGTCTGTTGTTTGATTTTTATTTTAAACACTAAAAACAGAAATTACTCTGTAATTTGCAAAAATTCTCTTTTGCCTCTAGGTACTTAAAGTAGTGTTTGTCCCTAAAAAGCAAAAAAAGGAATATGTAGTCAAATTAGCTGCTGGACTGCTACAAGCTTTCAGTCTTGTCTTGGGATATGCTTTTGGCAGGCTGGTGTGGTTTAAGTGTATAAAAAAAAGAGTAAAATATGTAAACATGAAGATGTCTACATAGATGTTTGAATTCATCCATCAGCTTCTGCCATAAACCCACATTTCAGGTTTAAATGTGGCTTCGCAAAAGACGAATACTCAAACAACATAAAAGTCTGAATTTACTCATTAGTGGGTGTATTTTGCACGGCAAAAAGAAACAAAGAATACATGGCACAGGAAATTATTCTAAATTTAATTTCTGCATATGCCATCACCATCCTTTTTTTTTTTTTAGTCATGGGAATCTCTTGAAAACAATAACAACAAAACAACCAGGAAACAAAGTAAAGATATAACAGCAAGATAGAGTTCAATACATGGGAACTGAATCTGTACACTTGATGTTCTTCCTCAGTTGTGCAATGAAGCTTGAACTTTATAGTTTTCTCTAATCAGTTGTGCAATGAAGCTTGAACTTTACAGTTTTCTCTAATCAGTTGTGCAATGAAGCTTGAACTTTATAGTTTTCTCCAAGTTTTCTAAACCAAAAACCTGTTTTTTAGCATTCTGTTTAAACATACTACAACCATTGCAATTTTAAAAACATGAATGTCTTCTTTCACACAAGTCTCTTCTTCTACTCCGTACATAAGGTAAAAGTCTCAAATATCACATGCATAACAGAAACTGAAAGGTTTACCTCGGTTCCCCAGTTTGACATCTGGCATGATGCTGTCCAACTCCTCAGCAAACTGCCTGCGGCCCTTGTCAATCAGATCTTTATACTTTGCCATCACTCTGGCATCAGATTCAGATTTCTGCACCTGTGTGACAAACAATATTTATATAATGCTGAAAACTGTTGGGGTTTTTTAAATGAAAAAAAAGCAGGTGTACCTTTGAAACGAAACAGTGAAGCACTATCAACATTTCACTGAGGGATTAACAGCTATCAACTCTGGTAAAATTCAATCTGCTATCTGTTCAAATCAGAACTTTATCTCAAGCTCTGTGTGTGTTGTTTGTGTGTCTATCTGTCTGTGTACTGTTTTGTTAGTCTGATGCTTGTTTTTTGAGTGGTTTCTTGTCCAAAGTATGCTTAATCATGTTAAGTCTGAAAAGACTCCAAAATGGTGCTAATAGCTTGAAGGAACGGGGGCAACAGACTGGGGATTATTTACTTTATCATGTCATTTTATTCCAAGAACAAATTATGTCAACTGCAATGATTTTACTCTGATTCAAGCTGGCTGATAGGACTGACATGGGGGTTGATAACTGGTGATAATGACAACAGTAGAAACAATAAGTTTCATTAACTTTATTTCAAACTAATAACTTCTCAAATCTGTCCTAATACTAGAACTACGGGGGGTTTATGTGTTTTTTTTCACTGACAGTGTCATTAAACTTACAATTTACAGTAATGTTTTGTCCAACATATACTGAATAGTACTCAAAAACGCAAATGACAAGTCAGTACCTCTGAAGAAACAGTCCTGATTTTGTTGCTGACTTTGTTGAAGGTTTCCTGTGCTGATGATATCATCTTGTTCTTTTTGGTCACCTTGTTCTGTTTTCCAGTGTCGATCGACTTCTTCAGACTTTCCACTGTTGACCTGTTAACAAAAAAATGGATAAATAAAGGAAAGATAATAATTGCCACAAGCTGAGATTAACTTGTGCTCATCATTATGTACATCCAGACTAACCAACCAAAAATATTATACAGGTTGTGAGCTAAATATACACAACACTGTAACAAAATACCTAGATGGGTGATTTATGTCAAACCTCAAATTATACACCACATTATCTCAAATGGTTAAGACATGGCTGATTGACAGAAATAGTCTCTGTAACAATTACATCAAGTCTTTAGTGAACTGAAAACACTGAACGTGTTGAGTATTTTACAGAAACAGACAAGTGCAGTACATTCTGAATAAATGATGTGTACACTCTACTAAATGCTACAAAGAAAAGGAATTTATAGTGGTACTGCATATACGTATACCACCACTTCCCCAACATGACAGAATTGTTACAAGCACAGGAAAATCAAAAGATCACACCATTCTGTTTTACCTTGCTTCATCCATCAGCTTTTCTGCCTCCTTTGACAGACTTTCTCGGTCACGGAATGCATCACCAACAGCCTGCCACTGACGATCTTTATCCAGAATCTGGACAGAAATAAACCAACCATAAATACCATCCACCATCAGGCAGTAGTTAACAAAGTGGGCTGTCATCTGGGAAGTTACAGGTTCAAACCCCCTCAGTGATATGTAGATCAGTGGAATTTTGGGCTACCTTTATGGCGTGATAAAAAAAAAGTGGCCATACATTAAAAAATCCACACAGAAGGTTAGATAGGTAGGTTCACTGCGAATTTATGTACCTAGTGGGGATGCTGACAGGAAAAGACAGGTCTATATATGAGAAGAACAAGAAAGCAAGGTTATGACATTGAGCTGTCAACACAGCAGCAGTCAAAGAACTTTAAATGAAGACAGCCCAAGTTAAGTAGCACTTACATCTTTAGTATCCTCCATTGCCTGCTTCAGCAGCTGCGTGTGTTTCTTGGTGGCATCAATTAGCTTTTGTTGGAGAGCTACTGCTGTTTCTGCTGTCTCGCCTGCCCGTTTTCCAAGATTCTCCAGAATTACTTCCAAAGCTGCAAACAACATACAATGACATTAAGGGTTTGCTTTGAGGGATGGAGACTGGGGTGGGGGAGGATCAGTTAAAAGCACTCTTTCAGCTAATACTTATTTCTTTTGATTATTTCCATTTTTGTTCATCAGTCTAAATATCAAATTCTGATGCAGCCTGTAACTCTTCATCCACATAGTCCCCTCTCTCTCTCTCTCTCTCTCTCTCTCTCTCTCTCTCTCTCTCTCTCTCTCT
>JAVDPJ010059894.1:0-13206 GCA_034780015.1 Urosalpinx cinerea
GCGCACACACACACAGACACACACACACACACACACACACACACACACCCACACACACACACGCACACACACACACACACACACACACACGTACATTTGGCCAGTGGACAAATAAATCAGTCATTTACCTGTCTGTGTGTCTGTGTATCTGTGCATATATCTGTGTGTCTGTCTGTCTGTCTGTTCATCCATCTATGACAACTAGAAATTTGTCTTCAGTATTGTTTTAACAGAAAACAATCTATTCTAAAAGAAATTATGCAAGCTCCACTTTGCTTTATTCATTTTGTTCTTCTGTGTTTAATAATGGCGTCATACATTATCACCACGTCATTTCCGAGTACAGCAGCCCGATTTTCACAAAGCAAAATATGATGTGACCACTACCATACACTCTTTATGTCTGTCTGTCTGTTTGTCTGTCTCTATGTTTGTATGTCTGTCAAGCTGCCTGTCGGTCTGACTGTCCGTCTGCCTGCCTACCAGCTATCTGTCTGTCTCTCTGTCTTTCTGTTTTTCTACCTGTCTGCCTCTCTGCATTGAGAGAATCTGCAGAAACACACTTTCACAAATAAACATACACACTTACACCCGATAACAATAATGCACCACCCGATAGAAAGCAGCGCAGATTTCACCAAGGGACATCTGACGTGGCTGTGATACCACCCAATACAATGATATCGGCTTAAAGTCACAACAAATATATTAACCTTAGACGTTAAAACTCTTTTAACCACCCAGCTAACCATTGACGTCAAACAGCTATTAACCTGCAACAAAAGGATCTGCCCTGTTTTGAATGGGCACCACACCACTGTTTACAATGGATCTGGGGCACAGCCCTAGTTTTATGCAAGCCGATATCACAAACAGACATCAAGTTCCAGAACACACAATGGCAACTTTTTTTTCCTGCCGGTGTAACATCCCACATTGAGACCCTCCCAAAATGTCCCTCCCCTTTGGGAAATAAAGAGCTTTCACAGAGAGTGGTAATCTAGACCGCTCACTGGGGACAGTCTGGATTCCTAAAAGGCTTCCAGTCTCACCCATGAGAAATCTCCCTCAGAAAACACATCCAAGATTGATGCCCTGGAAGTTTTTATTAAGAGGACGAAGAGCATCCTCAAGAAATCCTTACCAGAATGTTCCCCCAAATTTCTATGGGAAATTTTAGTAGTCCAGGGGATAAATGGTAAAATGCATTAACCAGTTAACCACAATATTAAACAAAATTGTCATGCCAAGTTCTACTTTGAAAATTAGTCTGTTATACCTGTTTGGGCTTCATATTTAAGGACAGCTGGTTAACCATGTACTCTAAAATGAACAAAAAACATTTTCCTTTTACCACATTCGATGGTAGAGTGGTAACCATGTCTAGCAATGCAGACCAGATGTGATGTTTGCAAGGACTATTGTACTCGACTGAATTGCTTCGCAAGTAGTTTCGGACGTTCTAGTTTTGTTATGCAGGGCTCTGGCTCAGAAAATGCAGAAGATCAAGTACGTACGTTAAAGATCCCGTAATCCATGTCAGCGTTCGGCGGGTTGCGGAAACATGAACATACCTAGCATGCATTAATGTCCCTATATGGGGCAAGGGCCGGATGAAAAAAACCATATATTTGCTTACTCTGTCACCCTTGTAAAATAAAATAAAATAAATAAATTAATTAATTAATCAGTAAGTCTGTTAATTGCAAGAATGTTCCTTCTGCCTCTATGCTTATGAATGTGAACGTTACAGGTTAAATTCCTCACTTCTGTTATTCTGTCTGGTACCTCTCATTTCAATACAATGTTCTTGTCTTCACGCCTCTCTCGTCTTAATCTTTTCCATGTGCAAAGTATTCGATCAGCCCAGACATCTACTCTGTCTATACCTTTGAATGTCTGTAAGTAAAGCAGTGTGCAGTTAGTTCCACCCATTTAAAATTACTTCTTCACAGTTCATTTTCTGCTAATCATTTCTGAAAGCTTATCCCCTAAACTCTGGTAGTATAACAGCTGATAATGGAGAGATATGTCTGTGTCTCCTATGAGAACGGCTGTCTTACCTCGGTTTGCTCTGGACTTGTGGTGGCAGGTGGTAAACTCTGGTAGTATAACAGCTGATAATGGAGAGATAAATCCCCCCAAAATGTGTTTGTGTGATAGTCTGGAGGTAGTCTGCCCACTACAAGGAAACGAAGTCAAAGTGACACAGCACTTCATTATCTCGAACTGAGAAACTTACAGCGATGAGCACAACCACGTATAGTATAACAAACCTTAATGGGTTATGCAGTTGGTCAAGCACCTGCCAACCTGCAGGTGTGGTGTAGTGTATATGGAACTTTCCGAACACTGTGACGTAACACCTCCTTGGGCCAAACTAAACTAAACTAAACGAATTAAAGTAAGAAGGATCATGGGTTCAAACCCTTTTCTAGAACCCTCCCATCCATTAAAACCACAAGTGGTATTGTCCGAGTTCTAGTCTTTCACGTGAGACAATAAACCCATGGTCCGTGTTCAAGCATGCATTTAAGGATTCAAATCCTTTTTCGAGAACCCAGACTTTTTCTCCTAGCCACTTTGACCAGAATTGACGTGGTCTAGGTACTATAGTCTTTCAGATGAGACGATAAACCGATGTCCCACGTGCAACACGTATTTTGCGCATGTAAAAGAACCCACAGTTACAAGAGAGTTGTCAGTGGCACTCTCCCCGGGCAGAAAAAAGCCGGAACTCAAACAGAGAAAATAAACTATGTCTGTAAAAATGACTATATATAAATACCATACCATTCCCCAGCCATTGTCAGTTTTGGTTGTAGCAATAATCACTGACAGATCAATATAACCCGGTGTCAACCAGGCCCGAAAGATTTAGTCACCTGCAGTGATCAGTCTTCCCACTGAGCCTTAAAGGCACTCAACTCTATAGGAAGGGGGAACGACAAGAAATCAGCTGGTGAGTTTGGATGGTGTAAGGGGGGGGGGAGAGAGAGAGAAAAAAACCGAAATCAAACAATCAAACAAGCAAACAAACAAACAAACAAACAAACTTACATACAAACACAATTATATGTTCTTGATAGAGATCAGATCCTCTTCTCTCATGTAATGCTAACTTTTGCACTCCATGCTATCATGGTTATTAATGGTGTTTATTTATTTAGGTTTTTGTTTGTTTGTTTATTCATGAGGTATATTTTGAATTTCCACGGAAACTACGAATAGTAAGATATAGCTGGGGGAAAAATCCGCTAGGTAATGATCAGTTAAAGGCATTCAACTACATATTTAGGACACTTGTTATCAAAGGCGACAGCCTGCAGGGAATCAACTTGAAATCGAACATGTCAATTTTTAGCGTTTGCACAGTTGTGTGTGTGTGTGTGTGTGTGTCTGTGTCTGTGTCTGCGTGTGTGTCTGTGTGTGTCTGTGTGTGTCTGTGTCTGTGTGTGTGTCTCTGTGTCTGTGTCTGTGTGTGTGTGTGTGTCTCTGTGTCTGTGTGTGTCTGTGTCTGTGTCTGTGTGTGTCTGTCCTTGCTTACGTGCGCGTCTACATGCATGTGTGGGCAAGGTAAATGCGGTTTGTGTTAACACAGTCACGTAACTGCACTAACGTTTTATTGATGTACCTGGGTGTGTTGACATGACCAAAAACAAGGAACAAAGACAAATAACAAAGCCATGAGGCAAAGTCTTAAAATGACTTACTTATGATCACTGGATTTGTAATCCAAAGGTACCGAGTTCGATCCGCCGTTGTGAGTCATTCTGTCCATTATGTTGAGTCATATTTCCTTCGGAGTTAACATTGGTTCTGGCTACATTCCCTAATAAGACCTTCGGATGATACTTTAAACCGAGGTCCCGTGTACACACGCATGCAGAAGATCAAGTATGTACGTTAAAGATCCCGTAATCCATGTCAGCGTTAGGTGTGTTGCGGAAACACAAAAATACCTAGCATGCACCCAAGGCTTGAATCAGCGCATTGGGTTATACAGTTGGTAAAGCATCTGCTTGGCAGGTTGTGGTGTGGGGTATATGGATTGTTCCAAACTCTATGACACCTCCTCGGGGAAAAAACTGAAAACTGATTACTTCCCCATTAAAAGCTGACACAAGACCATACATGGGTGGCTTGGTGGTCTTGTGGCAGTGTGCCTAGTTGGAGATTGAAAGATCGTGGGTTCTATTCCTGATCAGAGCCTAGACTTTTCCCCCGTCCACTAGACCAGTGTGGTCTCTCGGTACTAGTGTTTTAGATAAGACGATAAACTAAGGAACCGTGAACAACACGCATTCAACGCACGTAAAAGAACCTACGGTGACGAGAGAGTTGTCCCTGGCAAAATTATGTAGAAAACCTACCCTGATAGGTAAATAGATATTCAATGTAGACAGGAAAAGGGGGGAAAAAATGGATGGCACTGCACTGTGGCGATGCGCTCTCCCCAGGGAGAGCTGCGCGATTTTCATGCAGAGAAAAATCTGCCATGACATTAAAGGCGCTTTGAGCTTATTTACGATGAGAAAAAGTGCCCAATAAATACTCATTATTATTATTATTATAAAGTCTATACCAATACCATTGCTCTTTTTTGGTAAGAAATTGTAAGAAAAGTGTTTTGACATAGTTGGTTTACCATACTAGTACCCACCTTACAAACCACGTCCCACAGAGCACACGTCGTGAAGAAAGCACGTGCAACAGGTGGCACAGTGCTACACACAAGGCATGTCCCACCACCAGGTTTAGCTCTTGCAGCGCGTGCCCTGCCAGGGAAGGAAGTAATCGATTTTCAGTCAGTTTTCAGTTTCTCCCAAGGAGGTGGTGGTGTCACAGCGTTTGGAACAATCCATATAGCCACACCACACCTGTCAAGCAGATGCTTAACCAACTGCATAATGTGCTGTGTCAAGCCTCAGGTGCCTGCTGGGGGGTATTTTCGTGTTTCCGCAACCCACCAAACACTGACAAAGATTACGGATCTTTAAACGTACATACTTGATCTTGTGCATGGGTATATACAGGAACCTCAGTTTATAGTCTCCTACGAAGGACTTGTGGGGGAATGGAGTCAGAACCAATATTAACTCTGGAGGAAAATCCCCTTGTACGGAAAGACTCAACAGCCAGGATCGAACTCGTACCTGAGGATCACAAGTCCGATGCTGAGCCCATTGAGCTATCTGCCCTAAAGCAAGTCAAACAAAGTTAAACAATACTTCATTATGCTAACAATGAAGAATAAAAACAAGGTTAAACCAGTTTTTTTATGATTTCTTTTACTAGTCTACAGCATGGTGGCCTTCAACTGGACCTTATAGAATGGTTGCATGCTCAGTACCAAAACAAAGCGTCATATTTAAAAAAGCGTCATAGGTATCAAAACGTAATAGTACTAACACGTCATCACTGACGTATTCTGGAAGTTCAGAGGCTAAAAATAATCTCTCTCTCTCTCTCTCTTTCTCTCTCTCTCTCTCTCTCTGTCATTCGCTCTCTCTTTCTGCTCAGTGTAGTAGATCGTCCTCCACTCCAGCACCACTGCCAACCCCCCACTACCGGTGCCAGAACAACCAAGCTTGATTGTGGTCCCTCAGCACCAAAGAAGAAGAGGAAGACAAAGAGTAGTCAATCCAGCGGGAATGTTATTCCTTAGCATTCAGTCCAAGGGGGTAGATTGACCTCAACTTTGTCATCCAGAAAAACTCCCGCCGTCTCCGCCGCGACGTGTCCTCTGGAGATGACAGCAACTGCTCTATGGGCATGCATCTGAGGGAAGAGTCACTGTGACCAGGTTGGCAGAAGTGGTTGGTGACATGGGTGCCCGTGTTCCTGTGGATGTCAGCATAATGTTTGTAGAAGCGTTGCTTCAGCGTGGTTTTTGTTTCTCCAACGTACTGGGTGAAGTTGCACTTGGAACACCATAATATGTAGATAATGTTCTTGCTAGTGCAAGAGAAAACATGGCGGTGTGTGAAGACTTCATCCGTACGTTGGCTCGTGAAGGTGTTGCTTGTCACGAGGTGGTCACTGCACATGGTACACCGTGTTGCATCACACTTGTAGCAGCCTGGCGGTCGTGGGTCTGGTTGTGGGGGCAATGTCGAAGGCATGAGTATAGTCTTCAGCGACTTGGTGTTCCTTTCGCCCACCACAGGAGGATCTGGCATGGCACGTTTCATCCTATCACTGCCATCCGTCATGGTTGCATGGAGTTCATTAAGCCAGGCACGTAGGGGAGGGTTATCAGGGTGATGGGTCACAACAAACGGCACTCGGCTGTCACGTGCTTTGTCTCCATACTGGAGGCACTGGCTTCGGGACAGGCTGCTGGCCTTAGTTTTGGCACTAGCGATGGTTGAAGCCCTGTGTCCCCTCTTCTTCAGTTGCTCAGTTAGTTCTTTGCATCTCACCTGGAAGCGCTCTTCAGTCGAACACAGTCGTCGTAGTCTGATGAAGAGGCTGTAGGGGATGTTGTTGATGGTGTGGCGAGGATGACATGATGTGCTGTAGAGGTAAGCATGAGCGTCAGTAGGTTTGCAGTAGAGATCCGTCTGTAAATATCCGTCATGTACAGAGATGAGAATGTCAAGGAATGGTATGGCACTGTCAGATGAAGTGGAGGTAAACTTGATGCTGGGATGATAGGCATTGATGAAAGTGATGAATCTGTCCAGCTCTTCCTCAGATCCTGTCCACAGCAAGAAGATGTCGTCGATGAAGCGCTTCCAGGTGTCGATGTTGATGGGAACAGGGCTCTTCTCCAGTAGTTGCTGCTCCAACCAGCCCATGAACAAATTGGCAGCAGAGGGTGCAAGGGGTGTGCCCATAGCAGTACCAAACACCTGTCTGTAGACTTGCCCTTCGAATTCGAACACGTTGTTTGACAGTACATGTTCTGCCACGTTCACTACCACATCAGGAGGTGGGATGTTGGAGCTCGAATCTTTGGTCAGGTAGTGGTGGATGGCGGTTCTGACTTCACCATGAGGAATGTTAGTGTACAAGGCTGTGACATCAATGGTGACAAGTTTTGTGTGAGCTGGGAATGGTCCAATGTTTCTGTTCCACTCATCAATCATGTTCAACATATGTGTGCTGTCCTTGATGTGGCTGGGTAATCTACTGACGTGTTCTTGAAGCCAGGAGTCTACAAGCTTTGAAAGATTCTCAGTGGGCCCGTTCACACCTGATACAATAGGACGCCCAGGAGGTTTGACAAGGGTCTTGTGTATCTTGGGTAGAGTGTAGAAGCGGTGTGTTCTCGTGGTACTAACGTTCAGTTTAGCCCACCGATGTGTCTGCTCATTGATGTGTCCACTTGCCAGCAAGTTGTCAGTGATGTCATTTGACTTTGTGGCGATCTGTTTGGTAGGATCGTGTTGGAGGGGCACGTAGTGTTGGGTGTTGCTAAGTTGACTCATGGCTTCTTCAATGTAGTCTGTAGTGTTCTGCACCACTGTGGCACCGCCCTTGTCAGCAGTGGAAATGCGGATCCGTCTGTTTCGTACTAAGGTTGTGAGCTCTCCTAGCGCTCTTCTCTGCTTATAGGCGAGATTGTCACGGCGACGTGCAGTGGGGGTGTAGGCGTCTGCCCGGTTTTGGATAATGTGACACAAAGCATCTAGTGCTCTGTCTCTCCCAGTCTGTGGCGACCACCAAGTCTTCTTGTAGAATTTGGGCTGGCCTTGTTGACAGTTAGAGCCAGTGCGGTCAAGATGGTATTCTTTGAGTCTTGTCAGCCGACATCCTTCCTTTATGTCCTCTGTCAAACCTTGGTGATCAAAGGTTTTGGGTTTGGGGCAGAATTTAGGGCCAAGGGAAAGCACACTGTGTTGTTCATCAGTCAGGGTCTGTGTGGAGAGGTTGACCACCAGTAGTTTGTTTTCATCATGGGCAACATTTGAGGGCCGTCTCTTGAACCGACGATTCCTTCGTTTTTTGAGGGTAGGAGGAGTCCTCTGATCATCATTGACAGTGGTGCTCTGGGGAGTCTGCCTCTTGGACCTTACAAGATTGTCCAGCTTCTTCTTTTTCTTACGATTGTTCTTGTACAAGAGAGAGCGAAGAGTAGAAGTGTGGTTAGCTCGTATGCACTCAAACTGGTGGAATGTAGTTGCCTGCTGAATTTTGTATAGGGTCTCCTGTATCTCATGCTCCGTGGTCTTGCTTAGGTGATTGTAACTGTCCCGACACTTCGACAAAATCTCTTTGCTTGCCTGGAGCGTGATGTTTTTGACGCTAGTTTTTAGAAATTCATTGTTTTATACTGTACTTACAGTATATTTCGGGGAGATAACTTTTATCGCTCATATTATGGAGAGAAATCAATGATTCTGGTTTATTAATTGTTCGTAGCAAACCCATCTGGTAGCAAAATTAACTTGATCCATATTCGTCATCGCAATATGTTTCTCAATTTTATACCTATATTGCAGCTGGTTAAGGAGAGTTGTAACATTTGGTTGCATGTGATTCATTTTACTTCTATATATGTAGTGTTTTCCAAATAAAATAATGAACTCTAGAATTTCGTCTGTTTCTTTGTTGCCTGATATATATTTGTCTTTGTTTCAATTGCAATGGTGACAACCCTGATTGGCTTGTATGGTGAGAACTACGAAGTATTGTGAGAAGAAATACTTTGAATTCGTTTATCAACCCTTTGGATGAGACTCTTAACCGAGGTTCCGTGTAAAAAAACACGCATGCAGTGGATAAGCTGTGCACGTTAAAGATCTTGCAATCCACCATTAGCGTTCTGCGAGTTTTATAAAAAAAAAAACACGGTAATACCTAGCATGCAATCGAGGCTTGACGCAGCGTATTGGGTTATGCAGTTGGTCAAGCATACGCTTGGCAGGTGTGGTGTATTGTATATGGATTGTTCCGAACGCTGTGACATCTCCTTGGGGAGAAACTGAAACTGAAACGTATGTGTATTTTTGTGTGTGTAATTTATTGTTTTATGTTTCTGTCTATTAAAATTGCTTAGTGACAGCTTATAGAGTTTTCATAGAAAGATTAATTGCCTTAAATACCCTAAATAACAATGATGATGATGATGATGATGATGATGATGACGATGGTGATGATGGTGATGATGATGATGATGATGATGATGATGACGACGACGACGACGTCGATGATGATGATGATGACGACGACGACGACGTCGACGATGATGATGATGATGATAATGACGATGACGACCTCGACGACGACGACGACGTCGACGTCGATGATGATGTTGATGATGATGATGATGATAATGATGATGACGACGATGACGATGATGATGACGATGAGACAAAACGAGTAAGGGTTCTACTATGTTTCATAATTACCAGGGCAAATCATCCAAAGATCTTCATTAATTAAATAGGAACCATAGTATTGTCTCTTTGAAAGCAAGAAGTTTGTGTTTCATTTTGCAGACAGGTTTGTCTTCATTTCGTAATTAGACTCGGGGGTGAGAGGGGGTGCGCAGCTGAGAGAGAGAAAGAGAGAGAGAGACAGGCAGACAGGCAGACAGACAGAGATAGACAGACAGACAGACAGTGAGAGAGATCAAGTAATTTGTCTTCTTTCTTAAGCTGAATAAAACTCGATCTGTTTGTCTGTTTATCCGTCTGTCCGTCCGTCTGTCTGTCTGTCTCTGGCTGTCTGCCTGTCTGTCTCTCTCTCTCTTTCTCTCTCTCTCTCTCTCTCTCTCTCTCTCTCTCTCTCTCTCTCTCTCTCTCTTCCTCTCCCTCTCTCTCTCCCTCTCTCTCTCTCAATCCGTCTTTGCGTCATTCACAATGTAACTATTTCTTAGTTCAAGACCATTGTGAAAATGATAAAATATTTGAAAAAAAAAAATGATTTGTAGAAAATCTCTCTTCGTATAATTATGGCCCCTGAGAATCCTCATGCAATATTTCTTGACAAAAACCTCTTTGAACATTAAAGGGTGGTGGCTTTTTTGTGCCATTTCTATAGCTTCAATATCTGAATGCACTGCGCGCGCTCCTCACGCGCAGCACGCAGGGATTTCAGATTTTCAGATTTTCCCAAGGAGGTACGTGTCACAGCGTTCGGAATGTTCCATATACGCTGATCCACACCTGCCCAAGCAGATTATACCTGACCAACTGCAATAATCTAATGTGCTTAATCAAGCCTTTTTTTAAGATATTGAAAAGTTAGGGCAAAATGTTTGATCACTTACTTTTTTTTTTGTATACACATCAACCGATTTCCCGTATATACACCCATTCAGGGGATCAAGTAATACGCTATAAAAATCAGCTTCTTCAGGCAAGGCTGGGTACAAGAATATATATATATATACTTGTCCCGATACCTTCTAGGTCGTAGGAGTACGGTGATGGACGCTTGGACTGTCTGGCGTGGTATGTCTTCCATCATGTGTAGCAGGGTGGCAGGTTTGTGTCCAGTCCATTCAGTAATATTGTCCATTCAGGACTTCTACTGTCTGCCTTGATGGCGTTGACTTTTCACAGTTCCTTGCCGTATGGTCTTGGACAAGGAGTCAAAATGAGAAACATGCCCATACCAGGTGAGCTTCCGGTGTCTGACAAGTATGAGTAAGGCTCCTGTTTGCCTGCTAGTTTTCTGATCTGCTCTGATTTGAACAGTTTGATTTTGACTGAGAAGATGATGGATCTGCTTTTCCCTTTTCCATACTTATGGTGTTTAGTTTTGACATGGCAGCAATGGCTGTTCCAAGGCGTGTTTTGATTTATCTTTTTTTTGAGGCACCATCTTTGCAAAGGGTGGATCCAAGGTATGTAAAACTGTGACAACTTCGTCTAACGCTTGTCCACTCATCTTGATGTAGTCTGCCGTTCTAAAATGTTGACCATTATTTGACTTTTTCTCAGAAGAGATTTCCATACCATACAGACCTGATGTATCTGCCATTCTGGTGGTGAGTTCCTGTAGTTCAGTTCACTTTCTCCCGTGAGATCAGATATGAGGGGAGGGTAGCTCAATCGGTTGAGCATCAGACTCCTAATCCTAAGGTACTGAGTTCGGTCCACCGTTGAGTCTTCCCGTAAAGGGGATTTTTTTCCCCTCGAATTAACAGTGGATCTGGCTCCATAACCCCCACAAGTCCTTTGGATGAGACTATATAAACCGAGGTCCTGTGCATATACGCATGCGGAAGATCAAGTATGCACATTAAAGATCCCGTAATTCATGTCAGCTGTCGGTGGGTTGCGAAAATACGAAAATACCCAGCATGCACCCGAGGCTTGACGTACGCATTGGGTTATGCAGCTGGTTAAGCATCTGCTTGGCAGGTGTGGTGAAACGTATACAGTAAATAATTATTTAGAAAGATCATAATCATATATATAATCCTGCCGAATTTGGTTTATATATAAGTAGTAGTTTCTAAGAAAATTGAAATGTTAAAGTTTATCACAGATACACACACACACACACACACACACACACACACACACTCACACTCACACATAGACACACACACAGACACACATACACACACACACACACATACATATATACATACATACATACATACATACATACATACATACATACATCCATACATACATACATACATACATACATACATACATGCATACGTGCGTGCGCGTGTGCGTGCGTGCGTGGGTGAGTGGGGGGTGATGGTTTTTCCTGCCTATCGTCATTACTTTTTGTATACATGTATCTCTCATCACATATTTTAGGGCCTTTATCTTAGGCTATGCGAGATGTTTATCAATTAATTTTGTTTAATTAATCAATATACTTTATCATTAATAGTTGTATTTGTTCAGTTGTAGTAGTAGCATTAAGAGAAGAAGTAGTAGTAGCAGCAGCAGCAGCAGCAGCAGCAGTAGTAGTAGCAGTAGTAGTAGTAGTAGTAGTAGTAGTAGTAGTAGTAGTAGTTTACCCATACACATCTTTAAGGGAGGAATGCATCATAGATATTTCTTTTCTCATTCTCATCGGGTGCTTGCTGGGTTTTTTTTGTGATTCCGCAATCCACCGAAGATTGACAAGTATTACGGGATCTTTAACGTGCATGTTTTATATTGTGCATGTATGTATACTATGTATACTCCGGAACGTCAAAGTCTCATCGGAAGGACTTGCAGGGGAATGGCGTCAGAGCCAATATTAGCTTCAGAGGAAAAAATCCGCCTCGACAGAATGGCCCAATGGCTGCGTATGTGGATCCTTAAAAATAACAGCTTTTATTTTTTTTTTCTTTTGGGCCTTCTGTGGCGTGCCAAGCGCTGCTTGTTCCCGTGTCGCTCATTCCGACCTCACCATCGCAGACATACCGATGCTTGTTCTGTTGCAACCTCAGAGCCAGAAGCCCACAGGGAGCTATATACCAATGTTAGGCTACCGCAGGGACCACCTACCAGAAGAGGCCCTGCACTGCTGCTGGGTCACTTAATTCGACGGTGTTCAGTGATGCCTGTTCTGAAGCCACCTACTAAGCTCCCTAGAGCTACTGCTCTTTTTTCTTTCTTTTTTTTTTATTGCCCCATCCTCTGTGACTTGCCACAGAATCTGAGACAGTTTTGTTTTTATTTGCACGATGATGA
Organism: Urosalpinx cinerea; assembly: GCA_034780015.1. Classification (NCBI taxonomy): domain Eukaryota; kingdom Metazoa; phylum Mollusca; class Gastropoda; order Neogastropoda; family Muricidae; genus Urosalpinx; species Urosalpinx cinerea. The sequence goes on from JAVDPJ010059894.1 coordinate 12,606, forward strand.
ATTAACGATAATGGAAGCGATAATGATGATGCTACGGAGGTCTGTTTAGGTTCGAGACTATACATGACAGGGCTATACTCTACGCTTCCTTTCATAATATATACCGGAGTCAGCCAGGCCTGAGAGATACAGACACCTGCAGTGTTGGTCAGACAATATCGAGCAACACTGCCAAAATCGCATCCGTAAAGTGGATGATGCTCGACTGTGTGGTCCCTGTCTTACCTTTGAGCCCATAGCAAGCTCACAAAAAAAAGTTCAGCCCGGAAAAAAACAACCTGCCACAGTGAGGTTCGAACCCACGATCTTCCAGCCGGTAATCCACCGCGCTAACCACTTCGCCAAAGAGGTTGGCCTTTTATGGAGAGTTATTTGCGTCAAAAGATTGCTTTATAGTTATAATTAATATAATATTACAATGCATACTTCAATACACAAGAAATGCATTGTTGTCTTTTACAGCAAGTGAAAATGTGTTTCTGCTTTCAAATTAATGTCTGACCTCAGTATATGAATTGAGTGATATGTCTGTGTCTGTGTGTGTGTGTGTGTGTGTGTGTGTGTGTGTGTGTGTGTGTGTGTGTGTGTGTTTGTATCTGTC